>CM040187.1:36649684-36879684 GCA_022606455.1 Callitettix versicolor
AGTCACGTAGTTTCACCGCTATCTTGCGGCGATATGTGTAGTTAACGTTTGTTTCAAATTACAGTGTCCTTTCGCAGTTTTGATAAAATGTTTTAGGCCTAATGGAAATGTTTCGTTCGCATGAAAATACTTATAATTGTGTTTGTGAATGCTCTGTGTGAATAAGCTGCGAGGTATACTTTTCTTTGAACTGCTAGTATCTAATTATACATTTTTTAAAAGTGAAAACTGCTTTTTTCTGACTCTTTCTCTCTGTAGGAATTTGACAATCTGTGGTTCTTTATGATAATCTCCGTGGTTCTTTTTTAATTTAAGTTTGTGAAAATAAACAAATAAGAATATAAGATAGCTGTTTACTATCCTTACCCTAAACTGATTAAACATATGTAAAAGGTTTCAGGTTAAACTACAGAATTTTAATTTAGTACTATAAATTACATCATAGGCTGCTACACCCCTTGGAATATTTCTCTTTCAAAACGTCCCATCTGTTCTCACTCTTACTATGTTACGTGAAAGTGAATGCAGAAATTGATTGTGTTCGGGAGGCTATTCACTTCCAGCGGTAGTGTTGGTTACATGGCAATTATTTTTATCAAGCCCGGTGTATTAAAGTTATCGCGAACGAATCTATCGCATAGTCTTCAATAATATGCGGTCTTCATGAACGCTTCCTTGACGGACATCAGCTATTGATTAACAGCTGGCACTCGGCTATAAACAGGTATCGCATGCCGTGCGTTTACCTTTGAACAGCTTCTGTCCTCTCCGACACGATAATGTGCTACAGCACGGAGAAACTTGTTTTACATAGGAAGAGTTATGTCTATTTCTAATGAACAAACACGTTACCCGTTAGCCGCGAGAAATATATTTATTTCTCACGGCATCGTCTATCACTCTCCCCAGAGAATGACAAAATTAATTCAATTTCATAAAAAAAACAACAGAAGAAAACGTTTAACGATTCGTTCGTTTTTCGTTAAATTATTGTCTACGATAACGCGCACGCAGTCAGGTTTGATGATTTTAATCGATCTTTTTACAGTATGAATGAATAATGAAGTTTATTTCGATTGCATTACGTAATATGAGTTAGCGTAAGGGAAAACGTCTGGTTTTATAATTTTATTAACTTAATCGTTCGAGAAATTTTAACAAAATAATCTGTAAATTTATCATTTTTCAAATAGCTGTCGATTTCACAGATGACGGAATTACGTGTATTTATGAAACTAAGTTGTTTAACTGAATGAGAGGAAGTAGGTCTCTGTTTCAAACTCGACCGTTCTGCATTTGGTTTGTGTGTTCGTTTGTCACGCAGTTTTGGCTAAACGCATTTACACATTGTTTCGTAATCCGGTAAGAAGATACCTTGTATAAAGCCCGAAAAATGTATGTGTAAGACATTTTCTCAATTCACTTCCGTTTGAAAATGTCGGCCTCTGATTTATAATGACGAGTGTTGGCAGTTTTAACTTAAACGCATTAACCGATTGTTTTGAAATTTTATAAGACATCTTATATGTCTTTATATCCGGTATATAAAGATCTTTATATCTTATATATCTTTATAAATGGGCTTTATAGATTGTACAAAGCCCAAATGACGTATGTGTAAACATTTTTTTGTATTTACTTCTGTTTTGAAATGACGACCTCTGATTAAACGATAAAGATTGTATTCAATTTTATTCAAACTTTTTTTTGAAATTAGGATCGGAGTGTTTTATATTATTTTTATTACGAATAACGTTGGCCATCATACCGCCAGCCTCCTGGAGTCTGTTGCGCCGCATCATTCCCTGGTACAACGTCCTAAATAGAAATATAATCATCGTGTCACGCAGCTCTCTCGCTGGCGTGATAGAACCGATTGCAAACTTGAGTGCGATTTATATAAAGCCTTGTATAAAGCCCGAAACATTTTTGTGTAAGACATTTTCCCATTCACTTCTTTTTCAAGACGTCGGCCTCTGATTTACAATGACCAGCGTGTATTTACTGGCTTTTTTCTGTAATACTTGTTTAATGGCAAAACCTATCATAATGTTGATCGCTTCGGGAAAAAGAGCATAAATGTTTTAATAAAGTTGTTCCATTACCGGTTAAATTGGAAGTAAACGTTACTTGTGCTGCCGTGGAGCGCTTCGTATATAAATTAAGAACAAACTGCAAGGTATACTGTTCTTTGAACTGCTAGTATCTAATTATACATTTTGTAAAGTGAAAATTACCTTTTTATGACTCTTTCTCTCTATCGGAAGTTGACAATCCGTTGTTATAACACTAGAAACTCCAGCTCAGAATATTTCGGAAGATGTACGCCCATACCGAAATCCAAGTTTTTCACACATCAGTTCTGCTTCCATCTTAAGGATCTATTTTATTTAACGTTGCCTTCAATAAATAAGGAAAACTACACTTTAGGCACTCCTTAACAATTTTGCTTGGGGTGAAGCTATAATTCGTTAAGATGCTGAACTCGTAGAATGCTATCTTATAGCTCGGAAGTTGGCTATGTATAAACGCTCATGTTTATATAATTTTCTGAAATTATAATTTTACCAAAGACACACACACACACACACCTATATACATACGAAACATTTGTTATTAACCATTATGGTAATACTTAGGAACACGAACTAATCAAAACCTCTAGATCATTTTTTGAGTGGTCGTCTTGTAGAAACTATATTTGTATATTTTTTTTGTTTTATTATGTATACATATATGTAATAAACATATATACGAATCCTGTTTTAAAAAGTATCCAACTTTGAATGTGCCTTCGCACAGTAGTGATGGATCCTAGGACGATTCCACTGTGCACAGTAGAAAGAAGCAGCTTAATGCGCATGCTTGAATTTGTTCACAGCTTTTGAGTGTACCAGTCGCTGTCTATTGAGTGATGTATTGTTTTAAGTATTCGTCGGATATTTTATTTCTCTCAATATTACTGAACCGTACCGCATCAAAATTTGTCAAAACAGTGATTTTCAAAGTGAAACAATTTGTAGGATTGGGAACATTGCTATAGGGGTAACAAAAACTAAGAAGTATTTAAACCAATTTAAAATGTCTGCATATCGGTGGAGAGGGAACATCATTTGAGAGTGTGAACCTCTCCTCGTTTGACCGTACGAGAGATTGTCAAAGAGGTTGAGATCAGTAAATGTTCTGCACATGCAGTTTCGCTTGATGATTAGAACATGCGTAGAGTGGTAGCACAGTCTGTGCCCAAGCTGGTTTCTGCAGAACAGAAACACTATGCCTTGACGTTGCTCAGAACATGCTGGATATTGAAAACACTGATCCTGAGTTTCTGAACGTAATGATTATTGGAGATGGGTCAGTGATGTACGGATACGACCCGGCAATAAAAGCGCAGTTGTCGCAATGGGACTTGATGGTGGAGATGAACGTCATTCTTTGGAATGACCTTCCAGACGTGCTTTCGGAAGTGGAAGGCTCAGTGTGCTAAGAATAAGGAAGCCCAAAGGGCCTACTTTGAAGGTGATTAGGGTCCTAATCCAGTCCTCTAGACGTAATATATTTTTCCCAGTGAAAGTTTGGATACTTTATATATATATATATGCGTGTGTTTGTATGTGTGTGTGTGTGTGTGTGTGTGTGTGTGTGTGTGTGTGTGTGTGTGTGTGTGTGTGTGTGTGTGTGTGTGTGTGTTATGTTGTGTTGTGTGTTTGTGTGATTTTTTTTTAAACTACACAGAAAAACCGATTCACCTTATAGTTTGGACAAGTAGGTTACCCACGTACTTAAAGTAAAATCTTTTATACATTTACAAAATGGCGGTCATTTCAAATCTTAAAAGAGCGTGCGTAACTTTTGTATCTTGCACTTTTTTGAAAGTACGATTTAATTATCGTAATCAAAATAAAAAAATTGTATAACTAGTCATTTAAATCTTTTTTCAGTTCCGTTGGAAATGCGAAGATCAATCTAACTGCGGTCACGGTTTCTTTTCGTACTATGTTATATGAAAACATTTTGTATTATATATTATTTGTTATGTATTAAGTATTATGTCTTTTGTATTAGGGCAATATGAAAGTTAAGAGTAATAAAATTGCGGATTTTAATGCTGATTATGATGCTATTAATTGTAAGAAAAAAATTATTGTTGTGAAATTGCTTCCAGCAAGACAAGATAATGTGCAGTGATTATTATTATTACTTTTTTTTAAGTTTGCAGTAGGACGGGTCTAAAGAGTAACACGCGGGCGGTAATATAGGCTATAGTTTGCTAGATTAATTATATAGTAATTAACAAATACAGTAGTCTAGACTGACAAGAGGATGTAATACTTAAGTGTAATTAAATGCAATGACACTTTGTTTCTCTTTGCGGTGCGTCCAATTTAGAGAAAAAAGTGTTTTAGCGTAATCTACAAAAAACATGACTTACTTGATGTAACAGATAAATTCAATTAGCTCACTCGTTGGGAATGGCTAAAAAACATTAGTCAGAAGAAACTGGTAAGAATAAAATTTTCTTACATAAAAATTACCTACATTTACCAAATATACTTAATAAGTACCTGAACAGAATGTGTAGATTGAAATATTTAAAAAATTGAAATGTAGAACAAGAGCGAAAAGCCGTCATCATTTTTTAAAATCGGTAAATTACTGTATCATATGTGAATATTCATGACTCAAATCGTTGTAGCCAATTAAAACCAAAAGAAATTTACGGTTTGAAAGTAAATTGGGAAAAAACATTAAACCCTGTCCGCTGTCGAGTTTGTTTTTTTTCAATTTATTCACACTAATTTTTTTTATTTCAAATTTTGTTGTTACACTGATTTCAGTTATTTTTCCTCCTCATACCATAATTTTATCAAGAATTTATTAAATAATTTTCCAGTGTCCTAAATCAGATTTTTGTGGAAATAATTGATGTGTAGAGTTTTGCACAATTTTCAAGAAATATATTCTTTGACACACTTTTTTTTGAAATTTACCATAACAATCAGAATTAAATTGGGCCTTGCACTGGCCTATCAAATTTTTAAATTACATTGAAATTAAAAAACGAATTCTATCCGGCTTCAAAATTGAATTTTTTAATTTCCAACGGATTTTGAAAACTGAAAATGCTAATATATGCAGTTTTTAACGCTGACTACTATGGCAAAATCTTATTTAAAAAATGCAACATAAATGTTACGAATTGTTATAGATTACAAATGGCCGCAATTTTGAAACTGTTTAACTTTGTTTTTGTGCCAAGTTTGAATCATGACATGATGTATAAGTTAAATACGTAGGCCTGCAATATAAATTTTAACGACCTCTCAAAAAGTGATCTAAAACTCAGGGTCGGAAATCCTTCAGGACTGGGGTTTACCATGATGGCGTTTCAACAGCTTATTTTCCAGTGAAAACTTGCTAATAAAAACTAATCTACTGTTTCACACAAAACCAGTTTTTGTCTACGTAATGATATAGAAAATTTTATTTTAAAATAAATAAACAACACTGCATCAGTTTTTGAAAACATTAAAATAAGGTTTTCCAATTATTTTCAGAAAATCAACACCTTATGTCGTTAGTAACGCTTTTCTAGAGTTGCGCTGTTTCAGCAGTGCAGTAAGTTTCCCCAAGAACAGACTTAACATTTCACACTTGGCATCCTTTCCTCTTCTGCCGTTCAAGCGCGAATGCAGCTCATTCTTTCACTGTCAATGATAAATTATTTCCAATAGAATTTTAGTTTTGATTAAAATCTCGGACGTAGTTGTATAGCGGAGCAGATCTATACCTACTTGTGATGCTAGACAGAGACCACCGGCACTCCAGTCTGGTTGGGCGGTCCGTCTAGGATTCCTTCCTCAGACACGCTCGGAGAATGTCTGATTACCAGTACCTCCTGTACACCAAGCTTTTACTTCGTACTGTCATTTTTAAACTTTACGCACTCACTCCGTACAGAATAACGTGGCGTTCTGTTTCAAACGATGACGTAGACCTAACCATAACCATTGGATATATAAATAATCGCAGCACGCAGCTGTCTCGCTGACGTAATGGAAACGAATTTCCAAAAGTACATTTTGTTATATGAACTTATTTTTGAAATTCCAATTTTACTTTCATAAACAGCATTAAAATCTCCATAATTAGTATTTTAAATTTTCAAATTGCAATGAAAATACGAAAATGAACCCTGACCGCCTTCAAATTAAATTTCTTAATTACAACAGATTCTGGAAATTCTAAACGCATATTTCATGCAGTTAGAAACTCAAACACTATTGTAAAATCAGATTTTCAAAAATACTTATGGAAAAAATGTATGATTGTTTTAAATAATTGAGATTATCGCTATTTTGAAGTTGTAAAAATTAAAATTGCTAACGTGAAACACACACAAACACACACACAAACACACACACACACACACACACACACACACACACACACACACACACACACACACAACATATATATATATATATATATATATATATATATATATATATATATATATATATATATATATATATATATATATATATATATATATATATATATATATACATATATATATATATATATATATATATATATATATATATATATATGCACACACACACACGCACACGCGTGCACACACAAACAAGCAAACACACACAAAATATATATACGATCAAAAAGTGATCTAAAGGTCAGAATCGGGTCTCATTTCATGGTCACGGACTGCTCATTTTTGTTACTAATAAAATTAATTATTTGCATTCTTAATTATTCTAACGTTACGGTTAAAATTAATTTAATCAAAAACTAAAAGCTGTTTTTGAAAAATCCATTTTTAATAATTCTTTATGAAAATCAATACTGACGATTTGATTATTTACACTTTTATGCTCTAACAAAATGCTTCAAATTTTACCTTAACAATGCTGTGTTCGGTTACAAAACGTCTGTTAACATCTTCAACTTCACTAAGAGTGGCTGGGTAATTCATCTTTGTCAATGACACTCAACACACATCAAAATATAGGCCTACTTTACCTGCCGCAACCAATATTTGTAATGGCTGACTTCAGAGCATAGACTAAGTTTTATAATTATTTCGCACACTAATAAATTGTGCGGCAGATCGAACCAACTTTCCCGCACACATTGGCCGTGTGCAGGTGTGCACAAGCGATTCAATTCTATCTCGCTTCGATAAAAAAGAAACTTTCACGAAAAAGTGGAAAATCGGTACAAAACCACGACACGCAGCTGTCTCGTTGACTAGTATAGAAGCGGTTTTTAGAAATATTTTTCTTTATTTTATTCTTTTTGGAATTCCTATTTCACCGTTACAAATATAATTAAAAACTGTATAGCATGAACCCTGACGACCGTCAATTCAAATTTCGTTAATTTTAACGGATTTTAAAAATTCAAAACTCCAATTAATGCTGTATTTTACTCTGATTGCAAAAAATTTAAAAAAATTAAGTTACGAGTTTTTAGAAAATTTTAAATGGCGCCATGTTGAAACTGTTCAACGAAATTTGCAACAACGACCCCTAAAAAGAACAATTTTAACGACCCCTAAAAAGAAGTCAAGGTCTGTGCTCATTTCAAGGTCCTAGGTCTAGGTCTTACCGTGATGGCTGCTCCAATAGCTCATTTTTTAAAAGGAAAAGGTAATGTTTACTTAGGCCCTATGCCTAAACACCGCGATTTCCGGATGTTGCCTAAATTCGCGGAACCGCAATTGGCTAAAGGTGTCGTAACCCATCATAAATTCAATCAAATCGTTTGTATAGTATCTGTAAATATCACTTGATTTTTCGTCTGTTTTTACATCCACCCTACCGTTCCGTGTTCTTGGCTACTCTCAGCTTTACGCTACTTACCTGTTCAGCACGGCTCATGAAATTTAATGGTTTCCTGGGCTATAAACTGAAAACCTCTATTATTACTAGTACAAGCCGCTGCGTGTAGATAGCGCTAATGCCTCTGTAGAGCTTTCATTAGGAGTGTATTGTAGTTGAAGGTGCATCAATGAATTAAGAAGTCTAACAAACAAAAACGATTTCATAGTACAACTGCCTACAAATAGAACTAGAACTATATACTTAAACTTTGAATAGCATAAGATTGAACTTGTCGTAAAATCGATATATTTCTTAGATCGAGATCATAAATGAAGTCGTTAATTATAATCAACTACTTATTTTGAAATATTTATGATAAAATAAGATTTAATTTTGCCGGAACGTTGACCGATGAAGTGAGGTTCCGACTATTTTAACTCGACTGTTCGGCATATGGTTTGTGTGTTTGTTTTAATCGCAGTTTTAATCGATTGTTTTAAAATTTTGTACGGAGGTACCATGAATATAGCACGAAAGACGCGCGCGCATGTGTGTGTGTGTGTGTGTGTGTGTGTGTGTGTGAGAGAGAGAGAGAGAGATTTTTTTTGCTGTTTAATGTCCGACTATTGTGCACACTTGGGCTAATGCAGACGATGGGATGATTTATAGCGTATGAAAATGCCAAGCCCTTGCCGGGAATCGAACCTGGGTCCTCGGGGTGAAAGCCTAGTACGCTATCAACTAGGCCACCGGGCGGCAGTGTGTGTTTGTGTGTGTGTGTGTGTGTGTGTGTGTGTGAGAGAGAGAGAGAGAGAGAGAGAGAATATCCGTTTCAAGATGACGACATATGATTTACAGTAACGAGTGTAAGAAGTTTAAGCCATACACATTAACCGATTTCTTTAAAATTTTGTATGAATATATCTTTTACAAATCTCAAATGACGGTGGCCCTATATGTAATATATTTTTTATTTACTTCCATTTCAAGATGGCGGCCTCTGGTTTAACGTTGACAAGTGTACGTAATTTTAATGAAAAGCATTGGCTGATTTTTTAAAATTTGGTACGAAGTTCAAATAATCTACCTTTATAAAGTTTGAAAGACATAAGTGTAAGATTTTTTTCTCTATTAACTTCCGTTTCAAGATGGCGGTCTCTAATTAAACATTGAGGGTGTAGTACTTGGTTATTTCCTGTAATACGGGATGAATGGCAAGACCTATCACAATTTTGACAGCTTTTTTTTTAGAGAGAGAGAGAGAGAATAAATTTCAAAAAAAATTTGAAATTTATTTCCTACCAATTTCTAATAATTATTTTTTAAATCTAAATTTGCTTCTTGGCTTTAGAGCAATTTATTAAAACATTTTATTTTCCCTTATTTATTTTTAATCCCCCCCACACAGTTGTTTTAAAATCTAATATAAGCGAATTTCCAAAAGTATTTTTCTTTATCTAACCAATTTTGTAATTCTGATTTCACCATCTTAATCAGCACTAAAATTTCCGTTTATTATCATTTTAAGCTTCCTAAATTACATTGAAAATCCAAAAGTGAAACCTGACCGTCGTCAGATTAAATTTCAACGGATTTTGAATATTCAAAATTATAATTTACGCAGTTTTTAACGCTGATAACGACGGTGAAATCGGATTTCCAAAAACATTGAAAAAAACGTTATGAATACGAATATTTAAAGATTTTAAATAACCGCCATTTTGAAACTGTTGAACGATTTTGCTCGTAAACAAATTTGTTCAAGCTACTTCCACAATCTATTTTGGAACCAGTTTGAATCAAATGGAAACAAAATTGCGAACATGATCGTGCTAAAACAAACAAATAAACAAAGAAGCGCGCGCGCGCACACACACACAGTAACTATTAAAAAACTATACAAACAAAACTGTTTCTAAAGCAACAGAAAAAGACAGGCCTAATTTTTCGAAATGAACTCATCAGATTTTGCTCAAATTTTGGTCATTTATCAATAATCATTAGGATCATAACAAAACAAACCCCTCGAAGGTCAGCGTTTTTTTACTCACAAACCATAAATCTCTTTTACTTTTATTTCAAATTTGCTACACTAATGTAAGTCATGAATCGTCATGTACGATAATTTTAGCCAACTGAAAACGGATGAACTTATTTTGGAAAAGTTAAACCGATTTTTCAGTTTGTTATACACGAGGTGCTACCCAAGATTTCGGGGAATTTTGACAAAAAATATAATTGCTTACCATAACTTCAAGTTTCCATTGCCTACTTCAAAATACTCCTTTTGGACATGGATACAGCGATCCCATCGTTTTCCCCGTGATTCCATGCACACCTGGAAGTCTGCAATTATAAGTGTTCGAGAAAGCATGTTCTGTGATTGTGCCTGGATCTCCTCAGTTGTGTCAAAACGACGGCCTTTCAATTTCAACTTTATAGAAGAAGTCGCACGGGGCGAGATCAGATGAAGAGTGTGATGGAAGCCAAAAGTTCCGCATGACTAGCGATGTGTGCGCTATCTTATAACCAAATTGTCTGACAAGATGCGTTGCAAGGACCCGTACGACATTCCTACGATCACAAAAACATTATGAATTGTTTGTCTACGGTCTGCAACAATAGCCTCTGGCACTTTCGCGATGATTTCCAGTGTTGCGCTTGTCGATGGTCGTCCTGAACGCTCATCGTCCTCGCGGATGAACGCAAATCCTTGAAGCGTTTGTACCACAAAAATGTTTTACTTTGACTCATTGTCGCCAAATGTTTCCATAAGCATGCGATGGATTTTTTGCAGCAGTTTTTTTCAATTTATTGCAGGTCCTGTACTCCCTAAAATCTGCTACTTACACGATTTTGAAAAATCGACGCAACACTAAAACAAAACTTTACACAAATTAACAAAACTGAAAAACGCGGTCTCTCACCGTCACAGCTGTCGGCACACTAATACACAAAGAGTCGTGTTCGTTCACTCTAACTGCAGGAGGTCATACCGTAAACGATTCGCGCGCGGAATTCAAATTCAACGAACTTTTGGGCTACCAAACTGGATTTTTCATAAAATCAGTCGTTTACTTTAATCCCCAGCAATAACGTAAGACTAAGTTATAAAATGTCAGACAATTGATCTTTGTAAAATATTTCATGTTGTGATTTTTTACAACAAAAAAAGAATTTCCCTTGCGGTTGATCTCGAATAGTTGACAAGAATGTTTTCCAATGCATCTAAAATTGTGTAACCGACAAACGCTTGTAATCTTAAGCATCCACGGTCTTACTTCTGTTTGTCTGCACGTCTACCGAAACCAGAAGCTTTTAACTGCAAAGTTGACAACGGACTAAAATATTAGTTTTTTTCGTGTAAGGACACAGTAACCGAAATAAAATTAATGACGTGTTGCAATCCGTCCAGCTGCCCACGACGGGACCACCTGCTCTACGCCGCGCCGTCCAATTTGCACGCTTTCAACTTGTCATACTTGCAGGACGGCCAGTTCACACGTAGGCAGGCAGGTGAGGCAGTCTGTACTGTACAAGCATTGTTCTTACGGTAATTAAAATTTTGGAAATATATTTGTTAAACATTTATATAGAAAATAATCGCGGCACTCAGCTGTCTCGCTGACTTGGTAGAAGTGAATTTCTAAAAGTATTTCTCCTTATCGTATCCTTTTTGAGATTCTAACACCACCAACACAATCAGAATTAAAAGCAAACTTTCAAACTACATTCAAAATTCGAAAATGACCCCTGACCGCAGTCGAATTAAATGTTTTAATTTCCATTGATTTTTAAAATTTTAAATGGTATTTTATGCAATTTTTGTAGCTGATTGCCATGGTGAAATCGAAATTTTAAGAAATGTAATTCAATAAAGTTATGAATTACGAGCGTATTATAGAATTTAATGACCGCCATTTTTAAACTCTGAAAAAAAGTTAACAAAATTGTCTGCGTTATTATCATAATCAATTTGTGTGCCAAGTTTGAATCAAATCGTAACAAAATTGCGAACGGAAGCGATCCAAAACACACACACACACACACACACACACACACACACAGAGAGAGAGAGAGAGAGAGAGAGAGAGAGAGAGAGAGATTTTGTTACATTTATGTATGTGTGCATATATGTACAAATTTTAACGAATCCTCAAAGAGTGATCTAGAGTTCAGGATAAGTGATCATTTCAATGTCCCGGGTATGGTTCTTACCATGATAACCGCTCCAATAGCTCATTTCTTCAATGGAAATTCGCTATAAATGTTTGCACTTTATTGACTGAATTTATAATCAGTAAATTGTTAGGCCTACCACTAATTACTTTTGCCGTATTAGTTCTCAAGCACAAAAATCGCAGTTCCTGGTAATTTATAAGCTCTTACACCAAGCTCCTATACCAAGCCTGTACACAAGGATCTTTCACCAAGCTCCTACACCAGGCCCGTATATCAAGCTCTTACGAAAACGTTCTTGGATTTCTCTTCAAAGTGTCATCTTTTAAACAGGAAATCTTTTACAGTTGTATAGACTACGTGACGTGACTGATACACAAAGAAGTAATTTTTTAACATTTTAAATAAGCCAAAAACATTCTACAAATGGCTAAGCATTAGAAAATTGTAAAGTTACACTTGTACTAATATAAAATTACATTTGCACTTATCTGGGGCTGGCCGGCATAATTTGATATACCAATAGATAGGATGTGCCAAGAGATATGCGAAAATGCAGTGGAAAGTACCACCGCACTAATAACGCCTCGGAATGGTAAAATCAAAGATATTCTCAACAGATTAATCTCAACAGTTCCTGCCGATGTTTACTTCAAAATTAAGGCTCGGGCTACTGTGGTAACCAGTCTGACCGATTAGTTTTACATATCGACTAGAAGTATAAGGAGTTAGCAATGATGGCCGAGATTTTTTAGAAATAAAGAAGTTAATCATTTCTGTTTTGTTATGGCCTACTCACAGAAATTACAGTAAACAAGCAATATAAAAAAATGTAAGTCAAATCCCACTTTGGTCATAATTGTTATAACAATTACGTTAAATTGTTATAACAATTTCTATAACATCTAAACTGTTAGTTGGTCTAAGCATTTTGGGAAGCTTACTTACATATTTACTTACAGAGGTAAATCCAGATCAATCGTTAACAATTGCTATAACAATTTAAAATAATTGTTCTAGGCCTAGATAGCTAAATGTTAAATTTATATCCTGCTAAATATCTTATATAAAAGACATTTTGTCTCCCCTAAAAGAAAAATTACTTCCCTCTGGTGTTCATTGAAAACGGCACAAGCCGCCTCGATGGCCTAGTTGATAGCGTGCTTTCACCTCGAGGACCCTGGTTTGATTCCCGGCCAAGGCTTGGCATTTTCATACGCTATAAATCATCCCATCGTCTGCAATAGCCCAAGTGTACACAATAATCGAATGTTAACACACAAAAAAGCACAAATTAGGCTTAATATCTGTAAATAAAAGTTTAATACTTGAAAGTCATTGCACAAGTTAATCGAGGACTTGTTTTAACTCGACCGTTTGTTCTGCGTTTGGTTTGTGTGTGTGTGTGTGTGTGTGTGTGTGTGTGTGTGTGTGTGTGTGTGTGTGTGTGTGTGTGTGTGTGTGTGTGTGTGTGTGAGTGTGTGTGTGCGTGCTCGTGTGTGTGTGTGTGAGAGAGAGAGAGAGAGAGAGAGAGAGAGAGAGAGAGTTTTCTCAGTTTTCGCCAAACGTTTTGACCGATTGTTTTGAAATTTGAAACGAAGCTACCTAGTATAAAGTCCAAATGACGTGTGTAAAATGTTTCAAGACGGCGGAACTGATTTAACGGTGAGTGTAGGCAGTTTTAGGCAAAAGCATTAATACATTTTCTTGAAATTTGCTACTAAGATATCTTGTATAAAGCCCAAACATTATTTATCGTATAATGTTTTTTCCTTTCCGTTTCAAAACGGAGACTTCTGATTTAACGATGACGTGTGTAACTAATTTTAATCAAACGCATTAACCAATTGTTTTGAAATTTGGTATGAAGGCAACTTATATAAAAGAAAAAAAAAGACGCATGCGGACGATTTTCCCCATTCACTTCCGTTACAAGATGGCGGGCTCTGACTCAACGTTGAGAAGCTAGTTGCTGGTTATTTCCTGTAATAGGCCTACTGGCTGAACGGCGAAACCTATCATAATTTTAACCGTTTCATGAAGAAAGATTATAAAATTTCCAATAAAGTTGGTCAAGTAAACTTTTTCGTAAATATTACGGTTACCGGTTAAATTAGCGGAAATTGTTGTGCATTGTCGTGGAGCCCTCTGTATATTAATTACCAGTGTACTGCGAAGTGTACTGGTCTTTGAATTACACTATTTTAAAAAATGCTTCGTACTGGTGCTACCTCATATCGACTGTCATTGGAACCTTTCTTAAAATTACATTGAAAATCATTTGTAAAATTTAATCTTTAAAATCTTTTAAATTCGTTTGAAAAAGAATTGTTTTAATATTTTGAAAATAGTGTTTTTATGCTTCCTTTAACACAAAACGTAATGAAATGTGTACATATATTCAAATTTTAACAACCCTTCAAAAAGTGTTCTACAGATCAGAACCAGCACTCACTTGAAGGTCCACGTATAGATCTTGCCTAATGTCAGAATCTATAGCACTCTTTCTAAGAGAACTTTGCAAAAATTATGAAATTTCTTCTTTTTTTAACAACGAGGGAGTTAATGTTTTTCGTTACACTTTACCGTAGGAACGTCGGATAACTATGAATATACGCTTTGTTTCACTGGTTATTCTTCCAATCGTTCCTATACATCAGTAAATATTATGAAAAGAATAAGTATTGGAACAAAAGTGATTTAATAAAGAAACAATAGTTGTGAAATCACTGGCGACTCGCCAATCCACTGCTGTCACGCCTTGACCTTGACGCTGCTTGACACTTCAAGATCAATGGTAATGCAAATACTGCCAGTATTGGCTGCGATCTGATCAAGCGTGATGTGTTAATCATTTCCATTTCCATTTCCATGTTCCAATCAATCACGGCAAATATCTGACACAACTTTATCGTAGTCATCAGTGCATGAGGAAGTCATGAATAGTGTTACTCGCTGTTTGATGAATCCATTGAATGTTTTGCAATCCATCATTTGTGTTTGGGAAAAACTGGTGACGTCATCTGCGCCTTTATTAATTAGCGAATTTCCGTTGGGAAATCAGCAATTATGGCGATCATCATAATCATCACAGTATAAAGAATTATTAGCAAATTATCTTTCGAAAATATGCTTTTTCTGGGGGAGAAGGGTAATGTAATAAGAAGTTACATTAGAAAATTGGTAAAATTTGATTAAGAATTTTTCATTGGTAAATGAGCAATTGTAGCTATTAATATAGGATGAAATATTGTTAGCAAATTTCCTTTCGAAAATCAGTTTTTGAAGCGAAGACACAGTAAGAAAAGTTATTATCGAATTAGTAAGATGTGTATTTACTAATTCAGTCAAAACAATGATGTGAAAAATTTCATATCATCACAGTATGTAATATTATTAGCAAATTTCCTTTCGAAAACCAGCTTTTATAGCAAAAGTCAAAGTAAGAAATGTTATTTGCGAATTAGTAAGACATTTTAGTAGCGAATTTCCATTGGAAAAGAAACCCGTGCAGCGATCATTATAGTGTGTAATATTATTAGCGAATTTCCTTTCGAAAACATTTCTTTTAAACCAGCTTTTATAGCAAAAGTCAAAGTAAGAAATGTTATTTGCGAATTAGTAAGACATTTTAGTAGCGAATTTCCATTGGAAAAGAAACCCGTGCAGCGATCATTATAGTGTGTAATATTATTAGCGAATTTCCTTTCGAAAACCAGCTTTTGAAGCGAAAGTCAAAGTAAAATGTTATTTGCGAATTAGTAAGACATTTTAGTAGCGAATTTCCATTGGAAAAGAAACCCGTGCAGCGATCATTATAGTGTGTAATATTAGCGAATTTCCTTTCGAAAACCAGCTTTTGAAGCAAAAGTCAAAGTAAGAAATGTTATTTGCGAATTAGTAAGACATTTTAGTAGCGAATTTCATTGGAAAAGAAACCCATGTAGCGATCATTATAGTGTGTAATATTATTAGCGAATTTCCTTTCGAAAACCAGCTTTTGAAGCGAAAGTCAAAGTAAGAAATGTTATTTGCGAATTAGTAAGACATTTTAGTAGCGAATTTCCATTGGAAAAGAAACCCGTGCAGCGATCATTATAGTGTGTAATATTATTAGCGAATTTCCTTTCGAAAACCAGCTTTTGAAGCGATAGTCAAAGTAAGAAATGTTATTTGCGAATTAGTAAGACATTTTAGTAGCGAATTTCCATTGGAAAAGAAACCAGTGCAGCGATCATTATAGTGTGTAATATTATTAGCGAATTTCCTTTCGAAAACCAGCTTTTGAAGCAAAAGTAAGAAATGTTGTGACATTTTACTAGCGAATTTTCCTTCAAATCCATTATATATTAAAAAAAATATTTTCAAAATCCCATTTGAAACAAGCTATTGCAATAGCCGTAGTAGTTAGCAAGTATTAGAAAATTTGTATTAAAAAATTAACTATTTAATTGGCCATAAAATTAAAAAAATTAATATATTTATTTTTGGTAAAAATTTAATTTAGATTGTGGATTCCCAAAAATTTATTTTTTGAAAATACAGGCTACGATTTCCCGAATAAAATTACTGGAGCTCACAAGTTGACACCGTAGTGGTTTGTTTTTTTGTTTTAAAACGAACTTTACAAACAAACCTGACAGTTTTATGTTGAATGACGAGTTTGAAAGAAATTAAAAATAGATTTTCACATGTGCTGCCTCTTGTAGGTTACACCGTATTTGTAAACAAATGTTCTGATGAAAAATATAATACAAAAGCATTGTTTTCAGTGTGAAATAACAGTGGCTTTTGTAAGTATAGTTTGTGTATTATTTGTACAGCATGGTGTTATTTTTTTCTTCCTATCTAGCATTACATTATCGCTTAAAAAAATACAGATAGTTTCTGATAATGCAAAAATATGTTCACTATTTTAATCAGAAAAACGAAAACTGTTATAAAAAATATCTATTACTGAACAAAAAATAAAAATCACGAATCATGTTTTTTCTTCCTTTTTATTTTAATTGCGATATTTTTTTCGAAAACATGACAAATTATCATAGCTAATTTTTAACAACGTAACCTAAAACTTATTATAGCCTATCAGCTGTTCAATGAAATCAGCTTATCGTTACGAATTAATATTACCCATCAGTTTACAACCGATCTTTTACTATTACATACTTATCAATATAAATTTGTAATATTGTAATTTGTAATCACGCGACGCGCAAAATCCAACATCACAACCAGCCCTAAAACATGATACATGTTAAAATTAACGACATTATAGGCCTATTAGCTTTGGTCACGCTAATCTATACCCAACCATTGTTTTAGTTAAAAAGAATGTCGATACCGCTGAAGCAGTGGCCACGTGTGCTGCACCGAGGCCGCCGTGGGCAACGTGTAGAACAAGGAGTAATGGCAGCCGTGATTGTGACTGCAGTGGGCGGGTGCGAGTGACGTTTATGGCCTAGTGATGGACAGTTCTGCTACCGAGTTACATAGGCTGCTAACACAGATCCGATCAATCAGCTGGGCTATTGATATAATCATCTGTGGAAGTATTATTACTTCTTTGTGGCTAGGAGCGCGCGTGCGCAGATTTTACTTTGACCTTTTAACTTTAAGGCATCAACAGGTGTACCTTCAAAACTTTGTCAATAACACCTGAAGTGTTAATTGACCGAACGAAGCTCTCTGTTTCAACTGTGTTTGTTACGCAGTTTTAACCAAACGCATTGTCTCATTGCTTTGAAATCTGATAAGAAGGTACCTTGTATTAAGCCTAAACGTCGAACGTATAAGGTATTTTCTCACTTACTTTCATCTCAAGATGCTTCCTCTGATTTAACAATAATACGTGTAGTTGATCACTATTTCCTGTAAAACTGGCTGAATGGCAATACCTATCATAATTTTTACCACTTTATGGAGACAGAACATAAAATTACCAATAACGTTGGTCCAGTAGCATTTTTCGTAAAACGGTTGCTGGTTAAATGGCGGAGAAGGTTACGAAAGCGTCAGGCAGCTGTAGTGAAGCGCTTTGTGTTTTAATAAAGAATATATTGCGAGGTTTACTGTTATTTGAACTATTAGTATCAATACTTACCGGAGAAGGAATTCAAAGAATTTGTGGCCCTTACTATTCTAGTAATACTACTTTTTGTTTAATTTATCACTGTTCTTATTTATAATTCCACAAGGAAATGTTTCAAACAAAATAATGAGAGGCTAATGGTACAAAGATGGTTAAAGGCTAATTTTAAAAATCTTGATCTCGAATTCGAAGAAAAATTATACATTTAAGACTTTAAGAAGTTCTGTAAAATTTAGAAGTTTTCATAAGAAATGAATGGTAGTGACTAGCTGTGTACAATATAGGTATTTTAAATAACAGCTGTTTTATAGTATTTTTAACAGCTGTTTATATTTTGTTTACAGTGCTTCTAAATATTTTCTGAAGTTAAAGTTGGCCAAATTTTCTGTTTTAAATTGTTTTCTTCTTGAGTGTTCAGAAAATTTTGAGGTAACTTGCAACCGTCATGAGATCCAGGATTATTGAAGCGAAGCTTTTAATATTAGCTTTGGCGAGAGGAGAGAATAGAAAAAAGTCTGCCGAACGGGAGAATATAACGGAAATATGGAACGAACGAGCAAACGTATTTCGTCTCTCCATTTATGTCTATTTTTTTCCTACTTTTCGATAATACACGCGTATTAGGCCTACATGAAAGCGTTGTGTTGCTTTGGTTTCGGTATTTTTCCTTAGTTGCACGGTACAGTTGCACGTTGTAACCGTTTATAATACTTTCGAAATTATATAAACGTTTATAATAATTGTTGTTTATATTGCTAGTTTTTAACAACATTGTAACCTATCAGCTGTTCAATGAAATCAGCTGATCGTTACGAATTAACGTAAAACAACTGATCTTTTAATATAACCATAATATCTAAGCTAGGTTCACGTAGGCCTATTTATTTATTTAAACAAAACAAAATATTTATAAACATATCTTCAAACTAATTATACGTGTAGCCTATATTCAGCAAAGATATCATTAATGAAAGCTTCGCTTCTGTCAGTAACTCCTCGAGTTCCACACGTGCACTTTTTTATAATTGTGTTTTTATTTATTTTATAAACGTGTTTATAAATACAATTGTTAATTATAAATAAAATTTTTATTGTTATTAACAAATATTTATCACTATTGTGGGTTTTTAAGTTTTCATTCTGTATCAAATAAGGTTTTTACATTAAACTCTCACTGTAATATGATTGAGCGGGAGAGTGTACTTGAGTGTCTGTCGAGTTGTACACATCTCTTCCAATCTTCCAAGCACTCGCCCTAGTGGTTATTAGAGTTGCCGAACGTCCACTACCGAGTGGGTTGTACACGTATAGTCACGACCTGCTGTACACCAAGATAAACATCGGTTAAAAACTAATTAATTTAACTGGCAGTGCATTATAATTACATTATCCGTGGTATATCTGGTCCAAGGAACAAGGACGCAGTGCGGAAGCTGGTGATTGAAATTTAGACTCATCTATAGGCCTACATTGATATGACCCAAAAAAACAATTAATCGTCGCTACATTGTTTTTTCGAGTTATAAAGGGAACTTATCTCTTTCCATAATTTTTTTATAATAAAAAACAGTAGTAGACTTATTACTTGCAATACTTATTCGTACAAATAAAAAATTTGAGCCTAATTTTGAAAGCTATTTGTTTATAAATAAAGCACTTTATTAATGTTACAAATAGAGTACGGTGTAGAACTTGCTAATAATTAGGAAGTAAAAACATAACTGGAAGCACAAACATAAAAGAAAAATTAACAGAATAGGCCTAATGTTTTTAATAAAAGAAGCAAAGTAGGCCTGTATTCTATCATGGCTCCCTTTATAAAACTCTGCAGAACAATCAACGACCTAAGCATTAAGTATAAGCGTACTAGAATGATAACCCTTATGAGAGATATATGGACGCTCGCTGTTGGTGGCACCTTACGGCAGTGTTAACTGCAATCAAATAGATAATAGCACTCTATTTTCTCAAACGTCTCCATCACTGTCCTTGAATCTTGCAGCGTTCGTAGCGGCAGATAGTCCAGTTACTTGGACTTTAGCCTCTGAAATCGAGCACGCTTTTTATAATGGTGGCTGTACTTGAGGTTATTACTCTATTGCGTTTACTGCGACATGAAACTTGATTAAAAATGTTTTACTTGTTTTTAATTTATACTGAAAACAAGAAAAAAATGTTTTGTTTTACATGAGAAATTAGATTTTTTTTTAAATCAAGACATTTGCTGTAAATTTAAACACCTCAAGAAAACCACAACAATGCTAAGTGGTTAAAAAGCAATTTCCACTTTTATGAGCATTTGTAGAATTTCAAAAATATAATTTTCTTTTTCAGCAATATTTTTAAGCACAATTACTACCTGAAAAAGGTTATTATTAATTACACGAATTTAATTAATCGTTTCTCGATTAAAACTGCTACTATCAAGCAGTAGTAATTTTTTTAGGTTACGTAACACTTCTATTTTTGATTTTTCCAAACTTTCCGTAGTTTCTGCACTTTTGTATTTTGTATTGTTACTAACGGGCATGCAATAAAGCGCTTTGGAGAAAAAACTACAAAATTAGCTAAAAGTTTCAAAAAGTCATATTTACCAACAGCTTGTTATGGTAAAATGTGTGAGGGAAGAGCTGAGCTAAATCCAGTCAACAGTACACGAGGCTTGGAGTCAGTGGTTGGGACACCGGAACGAATGAAAGGTGATAGGATAGTTAAAAATATGTCCTAATATGACATAGCTTTGTGGAAAAGAAGCGTAGGACTAACATAGGTGGAAGGAAGTAACTGCGTAGCCTTGGAATAAGGAAACCGATGGCAAAGTTCTTCATGAAAGCTGTAGCCTCTGTGTTCAAGAGCAATACAACCACGGAAAGTAAGTAAACTATTAATTATTCGATCTGTTTTATTATTTAAATTATTAAGAACCAATAACAGTCTTTGTAAAAACTGTCTTCAAAATAACAAATATAAAATGTATCCATTAAATAAGTTAAAAAATAATGAAAAAATGACTGTTATGTTTACAGCGAATATTAAATACCGCAGAATAATAAAATACAGAACAAAAATCGTTGTGAAAATTGTTGACGTATAAATTGCACTCTGTCAAGCGACCAGCACACGCGCGCACACCCACTTGAGCCCACTTCTTTTTGCAAGGACGTTCACAATTCACCGCCATCTAACAGATGTTTTGACATTTACAACAATTTGTCTTTAAGATGCTATTATTTACGACTATACAAAAGGAATGGGTAATACTTGTACTCATATTACCGCCCACTTTATGTCAAGAGTATATTGTTGACGTGTTGCAATTTTAAAGTCAATTGAGTATTTTTACACTTATTCGAATATTGTTTGGTACACATATTGAGTATTTCATAATTTATTGAGTATTTTGTACACTTACTTGAGTATTTGGTACACTTATTAAGTATTTGGTACACTTATTGAGTATTTGGCACACTTACTTGAGTATTTGGCACACTTATTGAGTATTTGGTACAATTATTGAGTATTTGGGACACTTATTGAGTATTTGGTACAATTATTGAGTATTTGGAACACTTATTGAATATTTGGTACAATTATTGAGTATTTGGTACACTTATTGAAAATTTGGTACACTTATTGAATATTTGATACACTTACTTGAGTATTTGGTACACTTATTGAGTATTTGGTACACTTATTGAGTATTTGGGACACTTATTGAGTATTTGGTACACTTATTGAGTATTTGGTACACTTATTGAGTATTTGGTACACTTATTGAGTATTTGGTACACTTATTGAGTATTTGGTACACTTATTGAGTATTTGGTACACTTATTGAGTATTTGGTACATTATGGTACACACTTATTGAGTATTTGGTACACTTATTGAGTATTTGGTACACTTATTGAGTATTTGGTACACTTATTGAGTATTTGGTACACTTATTGAGTATTTGGTACACTTATTGAGTATTTGGTACACTTATTGAGTATTTGGGACACTTATTGAGTATTTGGTACTTATTTATTGGTACACTTATTGAGTTTTGGTACACTTATTAGTTGAGTATTTATTGGTACACACTTATTGAGTATTTGGTACACTTATTGAGTATTTGGTACACTTACTTGAGTATTTGGTACACTTATTAAGTATTTGGTACACTTATTGAGTATTTGGTACACTTATTGAGTATTTGGTACACTTATTGAGTATTTGGTACACTTATTGAGTATTTGGTACACTTATTGAGTATTTGGTACACTTATTGAAAATTTGGGACACTTATTGAAAATTTGGGACACTTATTGAGTATTTGGTACACTTATTGAGTATTTGGTACACTTATTGAGTATTTGGTACACTTATTGAGTATTTGGTACACTTATTGAAAATTTGGGACACTTATTGAAAATTTGGGACACTTATTGAGTATTTGGTACACTTTGGAGTTACGCTTCTTCATATACCATCACAATTCGTTTAACCGTTTGGAAAAATTGTTTCCCGCTTTTCCCCGAAGCGAACCGGAAGTTTTGCTACGATCAAGTCAAGCGAAATTTATTAAAAATCGTTTGTGCCGATTTTAAGCAAAACTGATTTTATTGTTGTTATCTTTTTTTAGGCAAAACACAACATATTCACTTAAACCTAAATCGATCAATGAGTTTATTCTCCAGTAATGTGCACTCACACATTCGTCTGAAATTAAATTTGAAAAAAAATTAAAACAGTACAAGTAGTTAGTTAATTAGTGTGATTTGTAATTAGTCTTCCAAAAAGTTATTCCAAAATCTTTTAATGAAGTTTGCAGCCCAAAACAGGTCCTACAAAATGTATATGGGGCCTGTATTCAAGTTATTTTATTGCACCCTGCCTGTTCCACAATATTACCAACTACTGATTTCGATATTTAACCTGCACGTTACTACGTTACTAATTATTTACTCTCGAAAATAGTAAAACAATTAAAAGGAGACAGTAGATAACAAAGTCATTTATTTCTATATTGTATTAGGCTATTATGAATATGAATCGAAAGTAAATAAATATTTTGATCAAGTTAGTTAAATAATAAATATTTATTATTAACACTATTAGCATAAGTTATATACCCAATAATTGACAATTTTGTTAGCTATATGCCTAAATAAATAAAATTACTTATTCCTATGTGTATTATTATGGATATGAATCGAAAGTAATAAATATTTTAACCAGCTTAGTTAAACAATAAATATTTATTATTAACATTATTAGCAGAATGTATACACCTAATAACTGAACTTCAGTCAAACATTACTTAATGTATACAGTTGGTAATGTAATGTAAAAACCATTTTGTGCATTTATTTTCTCCGAACGTTCTTGTATTTTTGGACGAGTTAAAGAGGCACTTTGCGCCTAAACTGCAAACAGCAATCATCTGGCCAGCATTATTGGATGCCGAAGTTGTACATTATATTTCAGCTTAATATCGAACACGGTCCTTACGATAAAGCCCTTCAACCTTCTATCCTCAAGTGCAAAATGTAAATCTATTGCGACAAAATTAAGAGAAACTAATTTGATATGTACAGAGTAAATACCAAACTATTCAATTTAATTTAACCTCATGTGAATATTTCGATAACGTAGCTAATATCTTCATAGTGACAACAAACTGAAGTAACTTAACTGTAATCTAATGGTTACTTCTGTTTGTCATCCCTCTGAGATGTACATCATGGGGAAAGTAAGTTGACTAGTTTAATGTTTATTCTGTTAATACGAAATTAGTTTCTCGAAATTTTGTAGCAAATCTTCCTTTTTGTATATGTACATCACCTCACAGTCCTCTGTGAGTATTTCTGTTTTCTAGCCACAGATAAAATTGGAATTCGTTTTGGTACGTGAACTTTCGTTTTGTGTAAAAAAGACACTATTTTTAACAACTAGTACGCAAGTAATGCACTCTAGATTTTTTAAATTCTTTAAAATTTTATTTTATTTTTTTATTATTTTAATACGAAAAGTACATTAAGGTTATTATCACCTCCCTAAATGCAAGTGTGAGTGTAAAGTGTTAAAGTTGTAAGTGTGTGTGTTAGACTCGGGTACTGCGAGGGACGTCTATAGGTCTATAGGGATGTCCTCTCAATTTTTTTTTTTTTTTTTTTTGAGTCAAAAGATGACATTTAATAGATTCTTTACAAATGCACATTTGGCGAAATATTTTAAGAATACTTAAAAAAATTAGACGGTCCGAAGGTTTTCTGAAATGCGGTCAAAAAAATCAAAATTCTAATCGCCAACGTCAAAAACGAATATGACACCAGAAGGAGAGAAAAAAATCTTGCATGCAGAGTACAAATACACACAACACTTGAACAAAATTTTAAACAATGTGGATTTTTACGCTGTTATAATCCTGGTTTAGTTACGTTTATGTGGATATTGTATTATTTTGAATTTACGCCGCTGTGTGGCTCTGCAGTGAAGTGGAAAGCAAAAATGCGCGGAAAGTTATTTCACGAGAACACGAACTGTGTAAAGCAATGTTTTCTGGACGGTCAGTACGCGTTAGTTTTAATAAATGTTAAATATTTATATTAGGTTTTTTGTTATTTTAAGGCGAAAAGCACATTGAGGCTGTTGTATTATCGTCTTCCTAAATTTAAGTGTGAGTGTACAATGTTTTTTTTTTTTTTTTTTTTTTAACGTCCGACTATTGTGCACACTTGGGCTAATGCAGACGATGGGATGATTTATAGCGTATGAAAATGCCAAGCCCTGGCCGGGAATCGAACCCGAGTCCTCGGGGTGAAAGCCCAGTACGCTATCAACTAGGCCACCGAGGCGGCTAAGTACAGTGATAAAGTCGTAAGTGTAGTGTTTGTTGTAAGTGTAAGTGTGTGTTACACTTAGTTACCGCGTCTAAATCCTCTCAATAGGTGCAACTAGTCTGCACCCCTGCGGGTTTTATATTAGGTATCGATATTTGCCTGCAAAAAAAAGAAATCGTTATTTTACTTGTATCGTTTGAAGGCAAGAAATTGTGGTATAGAAATTTGTCCACCAACAACCAAACCATTACTGCAATGTTTCTTTCTTAACGTTTATAGTTTACGCCAGTTTCAGTAGTGAGGACTAGGGTAACGCAACAGGAGTAACTGCGGCTTGAACCAACAACCTTGAGTTGCGCAGATTAGGAACGCAGCATACTGACCGATGCTTTAGCCGAATCGACCACCGAGCATCGTATGAACGCTTACAGACTATTGATATTAAATATTATATAACCATACATGTGTATCCTACGCGTATGTCTTGCATGTAATATCGTGGATAACCCGCTGAACTGGTGTAAAGGACCATTAAAATTTTTTTGCATTAGACAGTTCATGACTGCAGTGCTGTTTTAAATCTGGCAAACAGCTTTGACTGCAATATGTCATTGGCAAACAACCAATTAAAAGACAATGGTAGAGCTTATAAGCCGAACACAATGCTTGGGATTAGGCGATCATGCATCAGCACTTGACAATGGAATAAATAGCAGTGCAAGTTGCTTGCAACTGAAGAATGTGATTCAATAAAGAAAGAGATTTCAAAACAAATTGTTAATGTAATGGAGACAGAGCTGTCTGTTTACAGTGTCAGCCTTTACACAAGCAATTAATTCCAAAAAAATATCAATTTGTCGTAAAAGTTATATTATATTTTGTACTAAAAATGTATAAATGCGAAAAAATACAAATTTCAGAAATTGGAGTACAATAAAAAACTGAAATGTTTCGAAAATTTAAAAAAAAAGATTCAGTCAGTCGATTTGCTTCAATAAGCACTTACACTCACGCAAGTGCACACACACACACACACACACACACACACACACACACACACACACACACACACACACACACGCACACAAAACATACAAACAAAATGTACTCCTTAGTATTTTCAGAAGATGTCTTACCAAAACATCAAGATCGATTTTTTTGTTTGTTTTTTATGCTCAACAGGCAACGGTAAGAAATTAATAGGCGAAGCGACTTCTTTCATATGGCAGTCGAAAAGAATCTTCTTATTCAACAGCGCAGCAGAATCAGAAAGGTTACAAAAAAGTACTCATGTGGAACTTGAGGAGTTACTGACAGAAGCGAAGCTTTTGTTAATGATATCTTTGTTGAATATGCAATTAGTTTGAAGATTGCTTACGAATATCTTGTTTTGCTTAAATAAATAAATACGTGAACATAGCTTAGATATTATTTACTGTAATTATAGTAAGAGATCAGTTGTTTCATATTAATTCGTAACAATCAGCTGATTACAATCAGCTGATTAATATGCTGTAACAATCAGCGTATTACAAATAGCTGATATGCTATAATAACTTTCAGGTTATATTGTTAAAAGCTATCAATACTAAGGAAAAATACCGAAATGAAAGCAACACAACGTTTTCATATAATACGCGTGAACGGTTATCGAAAAGGAGGAAGAAAAAGAATGAAGCAGAAATGGAGAGACGAAATTCGTTTGCTCGTTCGTTCTATATTACCGTTACATTCTTCGTTAGGCATATTTTTTTCTATTCACTCCTCTCGTCAAAGCTAACATTAAAAGTTTCGCTTCAATAAATATTTTTGGACCTAAGCATCAGCACGGATATTTTTACTAATGTCCTGAAATTAATAATTTTCAAAACAACACTAACTTTCAAAGAAGATAAATTATACGTGGCTAAAATATTTAATCAATAATTTGAAAAAAATTAACCGTTGTCAAAAATAACCAATCATATTAAGATTTTCAGTTTAGATGTCATTGCCTAAAATAAAAGAAGACTGGCTAAAAACTGTATTTACTTTATAACTACTCCTAATGTTTAGAATCGCTTGGTTACAAATTTCATCTACATAAGATTACATTTGATTCGCAGAGAAAGCTATCAGCTGAAAAATAAAAATAAATGTAGTCAAAGTAAAGATGCAATTTTAAACCAAAAGAGAAGACGCTAATTTTAAACAATTATTTAGAAGTATAGTACAAAATCAAACGGAAGAATTTTAAAAGAAAAAGACAATGCTTTTGTTAGGCCTGCTGTTAGAAGTAGATACTTTTTTTAATATGTCTGCATACTGTTGATTTGCTAACATTCCAATTCTTTCATCACAAACAGAAAACTTCCTCAGGCAAAAAACCTAAATTAAAATTGGTTCTGTAGTAGCCAAGGTATTGTTTTTGTTATTTTTGGTTATTCTAAAATATCCACCAGTTTCATTAATTTAATAAAAACATTTTATTACCTCAACAAATCTCCAAATCATCTGAACAAATTTATTTTATATACAAAAGCTCTTATATACAAAAGCTTATATATACAAAGCTTATATACAAAAGCTTCATACTCTTTAGGTTTATTCTAAGAGATATTAAGTTAGCGTTAAGGGTTAAGAGTTAGGAGTTAAGAGTTAAGAATTAAGAGTTAAGAGTTAACAATTAAGAGTTAAGATTCAAGAGTAAAGAGTTAAGAAAATTTAAGATTATCTTGAGAGTTAGCCTATGACTCTAAATGAATAACAGTAATTACAATGATTAAATTATTAAAACACTTTCTTTAAACTGGAAAAAACAAAACATTAATACTAACAAACTAATAAGTTTCAGTTAAAAAATGTTTTAAAAATTTAAAATAACATTTTTAATTTACTAGACTATTTAATTAAGGTTAAAAATTTAACCATAGTGTTTTTTTAAATATAACCATGGATTTATTTTATCTCCAAGCAGCGTCGATGAAACAGCTGCTCCTGTTACAACCGCTAACCGTGTTTGGCAAAACAGGCTGTAAGACTCTTTATACCTATTCAAGAGGACACTGTTGATCCACGCCGCACGCTGAGAACTCTAGCAACGGCCGACCGATTATATGTTGATTTTCGTGTTGCCGGCGCATTCAATAAATCCAATACTTAAGGTTAGCGTTGAAGGTCCTTGCTGGTAGAAGTACGTGCCTCGCATTCGTCGGCTTAATTAACCTAGGCGCCGTCTACTAACGTACAAAACAAGTCCTTAACGTGATTAATATGGTTTACGTGGTTACGCAGCCGTTGTGCGCATGCGCGAAGGCATATTACAACAGATAAATATGCGATCGTAAGGTGCGCAACTAGGAGCCTTACATTTTCCAGCAAAAAATCACCCTTAAACCACGCATTGTACTTTAGAAAATTATAATACTTGGTCGTTTTACTTTCCGGTATCCGTTTAAAAGAAAAAACGATTGTGTAATTATAATAATAAAAAGCCTAAAACCGTTTTCATTTCCCGTTAGTTAAACCAATTCGATTTCCCTCGAATTTCTAAGCTCGATTCTATATCCATCGCAGGAGACTAAACAATCTGTTTGTAAAAAAAGCACTTAAAATAGATACAAAATTTAAATTTAATAATTTCTTTCACATTTTTCATAAATGAAATCCAAAATATTCAAACTCAATATTTAGGTCGTTATAGCAATAAAGCTGTCTGTCATTAAAGAATCTGAAAATCTGTAAGATTCCCCAAATTCAGTTTGTCACCAAAACATGCATAAGTAAGTCAGTGCAGTAAATTAAAAAAAAGTTTTAGATTAAATTGGTAAAAACGAAAATAAATGTTGGGGTTTATATATTTTCTTCGATTTTTCTTTTAAACGAAAATGTCTTTTACTGGGAAATTACCATTAGAAAATGAGCTACTAAAGTCTGTGTAAGATTCAGATCAGACACCTTGAAATGAGCTCCAATCCTGGGTGTATGTGTGTGTGCGCGTGTGATTTTAACCGATTTACGTTTGCAATTTTACTCCGATTTGATTCAAACTTGGCACAAAAAGCTTCAGTACTAAGTTTATTAGACAGTGTCAAGACGGTGGTCCTTTAAAATCTATAAGAATTCATACTTTTTTTTGTTTTAAATGTTTTTGAAAATCTGATTTCACCAACGTAATCAACGTTAAAAAGGCATAAATTAGTATTTTGAATTTTAAAATACCTTAAACTTAAGGTGAATTGAAGAAATGAATTGACGGGGTTAAAGTTCATTTTCGTATTTTCAATGTAATAAACTTTCAAATGCTAATATATGCAGATTTTAATGCTGATTATGATGTTGAAATCAGAATTTCAAAAAATGGTAAGATAAAGGAAAATATTTTTGGAAATTCGCTTCAGTTAGCAAGACAGCTGCGTCTGGCACAACAATTTAAAATTTCATCCTTACACTTGGGTTATGAATTTTCGTATAGCCTATGATCAAAAATTTGTTAAAAATCTATTTTTTTAGTAACTTACTTTTTTGTATAGGCCTATTAATAAAACAGTAAAATATTGAATAAAAAAAGTTTATTTTATTTACCTTCATTAAATGGTTTAGGTTAGTACTCATCAAATATTTATTACTTCTTTAGAGATTAAATTTGTTAATAAAATAGCATAATTAGGCCTACAAATTAATTGTAATCATTATTTCCAGTAAACGAATGCACAACAAACTTTTACTAATTTACGAACATTATTTGAGTACTTTCATAACCTAAAACTTTTCAAGGAAAATTTAAAAACAACAGTTTAAACAAATATAATTGCTGTACCAGCTGTTAATCAAACAGCTGACAATTTGTATGCTTATTAACCTACAAATTATCTCACCAAACAGCTGATATTTGGGAAAGCAGTTGTTTATTTGATACGTTAAATTTGAGGTTATGTTTATGACTATTATTTCAAAATTTAAAAGTGTTGAAGATAAAAAATGAGGCTGAGACCACTGAGTAAAATAAAATATTTATTCAGTTTTTCAGATAAATAAAATGTTTTTTTTTTTATAATTATCATTTTTATTCTACGAAACCTTAGTGTGAAGAGATTAAAAAGTTGAAGGTTATCTTGCCATCCATCAAAGTACATAATTAATTATTAAAGACAAATTGAAAATAAATCTTTCAAAGCTGAAGGCATTAATCCATCTGGCCGGGAGTGTTTCTATAACCATTAATTAAGTTTAATTACAACTTATTAACAGTTCTTATTAATTATTTAGTTATTTGATAGTCAGAAAAAAACTGAAACTAATTCTGTTGTCCGATATCCGTGTGGATAAAATAAACAATCTATTGTTTAATTATCGTAGGCACTATTTATTTATAACACTAAGGGAAAATCCAACTCATTTCATAGGCCATTGAAATATAATTATTTCAACTGTTACCATAGGAACCAATATTAGAACAAATTAATTATTTTTAATTATGTTCCTATGCAACAGCCGTTATGAAAATTATACTTTTGTTACCATGGAAACCAGTATTAGAACTTAATTATTATTTACAGCTGGTCATTACAATTCATTTTTTTAAAAACTTTTTAACACTTCCTAAGAATTTAATTAAGAAAAATGTATAGTTTTCTTTCAAATTTGAAACCAGGACCTTAAACCATTTTTTACTCTCTCAAAATATTGTTTCCAAATATATATATTTATAAATATATATATATATATATATATATATATATATATATATATATATATAATATATATATAAATGATATTTACGAAAAATGTTACTGGACCATTTTCCACTCTTTCCCCATGAAGCGGTCAAAATTTATGGTAGGTTTTGCCGTTCAGCCAGTAGCCTATTACAGGAAGTAACCAGCAACGTTGAACATAACATTCTCTACGTTGAATCAAAGCCCACCATCTTGAAACGGATGTGAATAGGAAATAAATCTTATTATGCGTATTTTGGGGCTTTACACAAGGTAACTTCGTGACAAATTTCGAAACAATAAGCACTGAGTTTGAATAAAATTGTGTACACTTATAGGTAAATCAGAGGTAGCCATCTTGAAACAGAAGTAAATGGAAAAAATGTTATACATACGTCATTTTAGCCTTACAGTAGATACTTTCGTATCAATTTCCAAAATAATCGGTCAATGCGTTGGGCTAAAACTGCGTACGCTCGTTATTGTAAACGTCATAGGCCGTCATCTTGAAACGGAAGTAAATGGGAAAAGTCTTACCCAGACGTCGTTCGGGCTTTATACAAAGTACGTCCGTACCAAATTTCAGACCTATCAGTCAATGCGTTTGGACAAAACTGCGTAACAAACAAACACATAAACCAAATTCCGAACTGTCAAGTTGAAGCAGAGACCTCGCTTAATATGTTCTCAGAGTTTTATCATGTAAAAGAAAAATCCACTGCTGTCATAATTTTTGTTACAATGCACTGCCTTCAATTTGAAGATGTGTTAATAAAACTTGACTCTCAGTGATCAGCTGCCATATTATTTTGAAAGCCTTTGTCACTTCGTAGTCTGGCTCCCATGAACGCATAATCAGTATGAATGAGAGCAATTAAACATGACAACATGATGACCTCATCACTTCTCATACAATTGTTTTAATGGGGCGAAAATTACGTCTGTTCCGTTGTAATTAGTATTGTGTGCAGTTTGGTGATGTATTTGGTGTATCTTCTCAGGTTGGCAGCACTGTTTAACATCTGGCACGTTACACTGTAAACTTAAACGTTTTTCAAGAAGTAAAACGAATAGTTCAATAACATTAAGCTAAATTTGTCAGGTTTATTTATGTTAATCGAATAAAATTATCAAAGATATGTTTTTAAAGCACATTCTTGGGTCCGAGAACGCTTTGTTTCTTGTTCTTAGTATCGACTACTGAAACGTTTAATTTTTGAAACGAAGCTTTTGGTGTTAGCTTTGGCGAGAGCAGTGAATAGAAAGAAAAAGTCTGCCGAACGGAAGAATGTAACGGATATAAGGAACGAACGAGCAAACGAATTTCATCTTTCTTTTTTTATCTCCTTTACGATAACAGTACACGCATATTATATGAAAACCTGTTGCTTTCGTTTCAGTATTCTTTCTAAGTTGAAGAACACATGCACGTTGTAACCGTTTGTAATGCATTCGAAATTAATATAAACGTTGAAACATCATATCAAATCGGCTGTTCGATGAAGTCAGCTGATCGTTAGGAATTAATATAAAACAACTGATCTCTTACTATAACTACAGTAAATAATACCTAAGTTAGCTTTACGTATTTATTTATTTAAACAAAACAAATATTTGCAAACATACCTTCACAATAATTACATATCCAGCAAAGATAACATTAACAAAGTTTCGCTTCTGTCGGTAACTCTCCGAGTTCCACAAGTGTACTTTTTTTACGTCGTACAACTGACTAAAGATGGATCAGTTTTATCTACATACCTTTAAACTGTATTTTCTTTCACTCACATTGCAAAATTTGAGCATTGTTTTGAAAACACGCATTTATTCAAGTTCATAAATATAAAAATACGTAAATTAATGTAAATTTCTTAAAATAAACGCTTTTTTGTTTTAATTCAAACTATATTTATATATTTTTTTATTTTTTCTGAACTTTAGGTCAGGTCTGGCTGCCTTATTGTATATAAACCCTTTACATTCAAAATTATATCTAGTCAGAATATATTCCACTTATATTTTCCAATAATACTTTAGATAGAGATTCCTACTTTAAGATTACAGAACGTAACTAATTAAGTATTTTTTATCGTCATTCATATTTTCCCTGACTTCTGGCAGTTACAAAGACTATTTTGGGCAAATTTTTTATTGATCGGTCACCTTGTTTAGGAGTAGCGTTACTGACAGGCAGACAGACAAGCGTGCAAATTTATAAGGTCCCTTAGTTTTACCTACGACCTTTACAAAGCACATATATCCTAATATGTGACTCGAGGACTAACGCAAACAAATTACGTCCGCTGCAACGTTCATTTAGGTTATACAGTTTACTTCGAAACCTAATTTGATACACGTATTTGAAATATGGAAACCGGAAATTTGAGCTGATTTTTTGTTGTATTGGTCAAAAGCCACCAGATTTTGGATAAAATACTGACCGATGTTTGCTAAATCTGTTTTTGAATAATGTTTCAGGTTTTTTGAGTTTTGAAAACTCACTTTTGTAGTATTTCCAACAGATAGGCAAAATAAACCCACGTACGAAACATATATTTTGTCGAAATAAGTATGTATTTACTAAGATATTGAAAAATAATTGTTTTATTTGGCGTTATTTAATAATAGGCTACTACAACTGTCAAACAAATGATTTAAAAAATTGCAGTTATTTACAATTACAATAACAAAATTTTTAAGTTTGATCACTTAAAAGGCTGCTGAGTTTCATAAGGCCAAATGTTGGGCTTCGCTAAGCTCGATGCACGTAACTTCGACTCTGTCTAAGTTCGGTTTTGAAGCTGATTCCGCTTCCCACCATACCTCCAAACGTATTATTTCTATCTTACTGTTTTTTAAACATAGTAGTTTCCTAAAATCCGTTACAGTAGGCCTAAATATTTACATTTAAAAGATGCAGTTCTTTAAACTGCTTGAACCCCGCTTCCTGTTGCCGTTCAGTTTCCGCTCCGCACGGTTCAGCTCACAGCAGCTCCGCTCAGCCTTTGGTGGCCGCCCGGCCTAATTTACAAACACATTGTTTACGCCGTGTGGATTCCAAATACGGTGCGGACTACACATTCGAAACTGAACCTATATTTCTTAATGTAAGTTCAGTTACTGAAAGCGTAACGGAACTGGGCGGAGCCAAACGGCGTTGGTAGGATCCGCTTCGCTTTCAGTGGCCTCACTTACATTTTTAATAGGTTAGGTTTTGAATGCGTAGTCCGCTCTGCTCAACGGAACTCCGCTTTGCATTTGGTGGCCAGGCGGTCTTACACGTTACAGGTGTTTTATTAACAGGTTAACAGAAGCAGAATGAAAACATGTTAACAACTAAGTATGAGTTATGTGACAACTTAGTTTACATGTTATCAGTCAGCTAAACATATTGAAGTCCCGCCTCCAAAAGTGTGTTTGAAAAATGTCTTCTACGTCTTCCAGTCAGCATATCGTGCATTGGTATCCTTGCTAATTGCTTTGCCAAGGAACAAATGAAGACATAAAAAGACGATTAAGTAACAGTTTATTTAACTGGTAAGATTATTTGTGTCCAGTGACACCAGAACGGACATGCCTACATACTAATGTGAAGCATAATTTACACGTTGGAAACTCAAGTTAAGTATGGACTAGTGGAATGAAGTAACACGAGCGTCTAGGCATACTTTCAACTGGTATGAGCCCGAACTTTTTGAGGTATGGTGGGTGAAATGAGGTTAAACCTAACCGACGCACTGGCAATAATTTTGAACTGTTCTTCAAGTAAAACTAAATCTTTTAATCACTCATTGCACAAATAATAATGTACAAGTTTACATCCCGCACAAAACCATGTCAGGATTTTTTTTTAATTTGAAAAAGGTTTAAAACCTTACAGATGTACCTCCCTTCCGCACACCAAACTCATACCAGTTGCACAGTAAGTCTAGACACTAGTTAAACTAGCTACGGAGAGTGGGACAAGCTGATGGAGCGTTCTATATAGTAAGTTCTTTAATGCAACTCGTATGTACAAGCGTCCGGAAATGGTCTAACAAATCTTCAGAAAATGGTTTTATTGATCAAAACAAGAAAAAATGGCTTATCTCGCTTTGTTCTAGATTCAGTATTCTCTTCCCGTTTTTTTTCTTGAAATTTGGCACAATATTAAGTAATGTGGTACACTTCTAGAAAATCGTATCAGTCAACAAGGTTAAGTTCGGCAGCCGAAGATCTCAAAATTACATGAAATTAATGAATGAGTTTAAAACAAAAATAATGCAACATTTATAGTATTTTTATTTTATTTATTTTTTAACATTTAACATTTATAGTTTTTGTTTTAGCATAAACAAATGCACAATTTCATAACGACTAAAATATTTGTGTAGTTTTCCTTTTTAATCCATTCACAAATAACTTACCAAATACAACACAGATTAAGTTTGCAGTAACGAAACAACTTTAAATTTTCTCTCAGTCGGCCAACATTTTCGTTAAGCAAGCTTGTTTTCCTAATTTGAAACAGTTTTGCCTTGGTTATTCGTGACTGGATTAAACAAAATCGTTTAGTGCTTAACGTAAGCTTTTACTTATTTTGTACAAAATTAAAGTATATTCCGTCAGAAAATTGTCATAATTTTGTTGATTAAAGAACCCGGTTTATTTTTCAGACGTATTAGGTGATAGTGTACATATTTGCAAGTCTCCGTCTTGAACAAAAGCGGAATGGAAATTAAATTTATAAACATCACAGACAGCAACGCTAAACAAAGCGTTATAAATGTGAATGATGCATTTTTTCTAGTTTTGACCCATTGAAACATTTCCAGAAGTATTTGTACATAACACTGATATATTCAACGCACAACAATTATTTTTACAAAAGGCTGTTCACTTTGTGTAACTATTAGATGTAAACTTTATTTATCTAATAAAATAAATAATAACTTAATTCTCGTTTAAATATGACTGAAACACTTTGGGATGCGCTCAAGCGACTCTCAGGCCTGGGTTGTTGTACTGGACGTACTTGAGGAGGGACTCGGATTCCTCGCACACGAATGGTTTGCGATGATGACAAGCGACGTCGTGCCAGTTGATTCCGTCGCCGTAGAAGTTGTTGAGGATGGCCAAACAGTTCTCGGGCGCTCCGTTCTGGATTTCCTCCCGGTTATCGGGCTGAGGTCTGCCAATACTGGACAAATATAAACGAATTGTTAACGCTTCAAAATTATTAAGTGATAAGCAATCAGTTTTTATCTAGTATACTGTTTGTGTTATTTTAAAAAGCATATTGAAGTTATTGTTTCCTCCCTAAATGTAAGTGTGAGTGTAAAGTGTAGTGTTGTAAGTGTGTGTTAGACTCGGGTACCGCGAGGGACGTCTAAATCCTCTCAATAGGTGTAGTTAGTCTGCATCCCCCTGTGGTGTATCTAGTGTACACATTCTTTAAGCTTAGACTAGTCATTTCATGTACAAGTTTACTATGTTCTCTTCCACAGTATTGCAGTCTATGGAATCACTGGGTGCGGTGGCCTTTATACACGTCTTTTGAAGCATTACAAAGACTCCAAAATAAGTTATTAAATATTATAAGAATAAGTTATCAAGATCCACAGAAACCGTTTAATACTACGCAAGTATTTGTTCTTAAATCCTTAATCTAGGAATATCTTGAACTCAGAAATGAATTTACACTGAATAGATTTATTACTAGAAACAAGGGTGTCTAAATAAATTGAAAATAGGCCAAAGAAGTTATGTTTATTGTGAAAATAAGTGTTTAATTTATTACCAAATCATTTGAAGAATCTTGCTCTATCTGAGTCAACTTTAAAGAAGAAATTAAGTGAATATAATCGCACACATCGAATAGACTAAAAATTAATACAAATAATATATTATATTTGTAGGACTAAAGTGATATATAATGTATACCACAATAATGAGATATTTTGCTATATGTTTATGTATATTTAAGGACCACCCTATGTATGGGTATTCATACCCCCTATTGTTATGTAATAAGGAGGAAATTTGGAAGTGAATAAATAAATTTGTATTGGATTTTGACAAAAAAAGAATATTTTACATAGAGTGATTATATAATTGGTTTAAGAATATGATAGCCATTAAGAAAGCTCTTGATCACACAGCGTGTGTCGAAATTCAAGAACGATGTTTGTCAACCTTTTTTTCAGTAGGTCTTCAATTAATTTGTTTATGAGATGGTGGAAAACCAGAGGAAAACTTTAATCAGATGCGCTGGAATTTTAATTACGGATTGTTAAACGAATCATGTAACTTTTTAAACATTTTTGTTTTTAAACATTCTCCTAAAGGAAAATACTTGATAGAGCGAAGCGAGGTCTCTGTTCCAACTCGACCGTCATTTGGTTTGTTTGTTTGTTTGTTTGTTGCGCAGTTTAGCTTAACAAATTGATATATTACTATGAAATTTGGTACGGAGATACCTTGTATAAAGCCCGAACAACATATGTGTAGGATCTTTTCCATTCGCTTCCGTTTCAAGATGGATTTATAAGTGTTTGCATTGTTAGCCAATTGCATTTACTGATTCTTTTGAAATCTGATACGAAGATATCTTGTGTAAAGTCCTAAATGACGTATGTATAACATTTGTTCCCATTTACTTCCGTTTTAAGATGGCGGGCTCAAATTAAACATTGTAGTTACTGCTTATTTTCTGTAATAGTGGCTGAACGGCAATAGCTATCGTAATTTTGACCGCTTCACGGAGAAAGAGCATACAATTTCTAATTACGTTGGTCCAGTAATATTTTTCATAAAATACTATTCTTTGAGCTACTAGATTTTAGTTTCATTGTTAGGACAGCTCATGGAAATAGTTTTTTACGTTGTCGTCACGCTTTTGGTTTTGTTGCATAATTGTTGAGTGATAACGGAAAAAGCTTTTAGTTTTGATTTTTTTTACGAACCAATGTTTAAGTTGTAAAACAAAAACATTATTAAAAGAAATCAAAAGACTCTTTGCATCTGGATAAAAGCCGTTGATAGGATTACTTTAAAGTAAAAATACTCTTAATATTTTCCAAAGCATCTTTTTTAAGGAACATAAAAAGTCCTGCAGCTTGCTCTAATCAAAAGCTAATCTTTGGAAAGTTATAAAGTCAATAACCAACTCACTCGTTTGTACATTTTCTTTCATTCTGTTAATTAAGCCAACTTAATTACAAAATTATTTAATAATTTAATTAGGCCCTACATAATTTAAAAATAAGGAAAACCCTATTTTTTATTATGCGGTGTTCTTACAAAAGGGAAACACCGCATCAGTATTATTACAAAGTTTGCCGCTTTTTTTTAAACAAAAGTGATATTAAAAAAAATTATGTTTTTGAATCAAACGCAGCAAGCGAGGTTGATCCACAAAGGCAGGTTATTTAGTGATGTAAAAGCTCTTATGTAAAAGAAATTACGTTAAAATACTCGTTCAAATTAACCATTGTTCCCTGAGACTCACCCGCCTGTATGACTCCAGTCGTTCTGTCTTCTATCGGTGGTGCTCGGGAGTCTCAGAGAATCAGCTGTCCAGAACCATCCATTAATCCTCTTAGGAAGAAGGTCAGGGCGTTCACAACCCTTGAAGTCACAGAGACGACCGGATGTCCAAATATACTTCTTCTTTCCTTAAAATAAATTAAATAAATAAATAAAACTTTGTATATCTCCCTACATAAATGTGTTTACATTAAAATAACTTAAAATTACCTCATTTTTTATTTTTATTTCCTTATATATTTCGTATGTTATTAGTGTGTAACGTAGACAAAAAAACAGCCTTCAAAATGCGCCTAACATTAAAATAAAAAACGTTTACATCAAACGAAATACAGACTCTACAGTTCGGTATATGCAAAGAAAAACTTATTAAAGGAGATTAAAACAATGAAAGTTTTTAAAAACTGAACACAAAATTGTTTAAAAGGTTTGAATAATGACAACGATATCAAAAAAGACTAATCCCATCTGAGAACGGAAACCTCAAAAAGGGTGAAAGGTTTCAGTTAAAATCCATCGAAACTCATGGCAGACTACAATGTCAGAAACTGACAAAGGATGAGTTTAAGAAGTTTTTGCTCATAAACCATAAAAACGAATTACATGATTACGAAAGTGTAAGAAAAAAACCAAAGTATGCACGAATATTGCACAAAAGAAACATTTTGTCAAATAAAAATGGTTTTGTTTTTCTTACAAGATATACCTACTTATGCTCTCTAAAACACTTTTTTTTAAAGATTTTGACACATTATAAAGTATTATGAAACTCAAGATAAATTTGAAACATTTTAATGGACAACAATTTGCAATAGACCTATTCTGTACAATGTGCACTTTGTCTGATAGTTGTATTATGTAATTTGTTTTTATACAAGTATTACAGATCTTTATTGTTTAAAAGTTTCTTCACAAAACAATCATTCTAACAGCCTGGAACAGATTCCATATTATGATGAAACAAACAGAAACGTTCTAGAAGACTTTTCTCTGGCGATTTCCCCACAATGTTACCAGAGCTATACAATAAGCCTCTGTGGGACTGAACCAGATTCTTCACGTTTATGAATAACAATAAACCAACTCGAGACTTTTAGAAGCTCATTAAATTGAATAAAACAATAATTTTCATATGTAAGCCTACAGTTTTTCTCGAACTTTTATCAAAATTCAGCTTAAATAAAGTCCTCAAATACCAAACAAAATGGTTTGGGATTATATTCCTTCTCGTTGAATCGAGTTTGGAAATTATCAAGAAAAATCAAGAAAATAAGTTCATTTTTTTAAAATTTTCTGACTAGATTTTGTTCTATTTTTATCGTATATGCAGATACAAAACTCATATCAATGTATTATTTGAAATTAAAAAAAAATTTACCTTCAACTACTTTTCGTTTGATGAACTCATTTTCCGCGGCAGTGTTCGGACTGACGGAGTCCATGCATCTCTTCCGACACCAGTTGCGCACGCCTAGCCAATCATGCTCCACGTTCGCTGTTTCAGGATCCTTCCAGGAGAAGAAATATCCTTTTCCATTGAATCTCTCGTGGATTCTTCCTGAGAGAAAGAAATATAAGATACAATAAGTTAAACAGTAAACACGTTTATGACCAATAAAAATAATGAGTAGAAGGCCTATAGAATTCAGTAAAGTGCCTATAAGGAACAGTATTGCCTATATTTCGGCATTTTTCCACGATTAATTTACAACACTTTCAAGTAGGCATCCATTTAGTTATATGAAACCTAATCAGCTGTTGTTTGTAGGTTTCATTACTGAATAAAATAAGCTGTTTCAGAATATCATACGTATCTTATATCAGTGTACTGATGACAAACAAATATTAGTTATAGCCATTTCAAAAAAAAAAAAAAAATAATAATAATAATAATAATAATAATAATATGCGTAAATTATTATTTAGTGAACGCACAGCCTGTATCGTAAAGGAAGAAATATAACTGCAGCCTACAAGATATAGAAACAAAATTGAAAAATTAAAAAATTGTATTAAAATAAATATAATCTCAACACAAACTGTCTCGCTGACGGGAGAGAAATGAATTTACAAAAAATACAATTAACAATGTGAACCATCTCGTGTAAACGTACGTTCCAATAGGAAGTAGTGAGAACTTGCACTCCAACTGATTTTGGCAACACATTGGTAACACGTGCATTTCACATTTCATGGACCCGGGAAACAACCAAAGATGTTGTCTGTTTAACATCTTACAGATCCAGATCATTACCAAATGGAAATTCAATAAAACTGTACTTGTGTTACTTTGTTATTATTAAGTTATTATTTTTATTTATTGACATAATTGGTACGAATGGTAAAAATCCATGAGCAACAGAAATACTAAGCAAAAAACCTATTTCATTTTGAAACTAGATAGATTTTTTTTTTACAAAAATTATCGATAAATCTCAAAACTCCATTAATTTGGACTAATTAGCTACATAACTTTAAAACATGTATTAAACATTATTCTTTGTTTTTATTTTCGTATTATTAGAGTGATTTTCATTAAAAATTATTTAAAATTTCTTTTAGTTACACAAATATTACAAAAGATTGCAGCACTAGATGGACATTTTTATATTCAGATTATAAAATACTTGTAATTTTATTTATGATTCCACTTAGTAGTTAGTAGTATCATTAAAAGAGCGCAGCACTTTACAGACTTGATTAAATATTTATTTTAAAAGTTTTCGTAAAATTGTTATCATTCACAATATTTTTTTCTTTCAAGGATTTCTTATTTATAATGGGACATTTTTTACAAGGAAATGGAAACAAACTAGCTGAAATTTTACATTGTAGATACAAATTTATAAAATGAGTCTGCTACCTGGTGATATTATTCTAAACTAAGATTAATGTATTACTAAAAAGATATTGTAATATTAACAGTATTAGTTTTTTATTGTTTTTACTGTAATAAATAAGTTGAATTACAATTATTTATGCTCTGTTATTAATGAAATAACCAATTTTAATTAATTACAGAATTACTGTAAAACTGTTCAATAGTAATACAAGTACAAATAAGTACAATAGACTTTATAATAATATTGTGTTGAAAGTAAAAACATAGGTATTTTCTAATAGTTAAATAATTATTTTCTCATTAAACTTTCTGTAATACTGAGAAAAATTGGAGTATGTTGTTCACTGTTAAAATTTATTTTAAAATATTGTAGATTACAAAAAAAAATATTAAATACCTTAATTTTTGTTCAATAAAACAATACATTATCAACATTGTAATGTATTCTTTTGATATATACAAATTTTATTATTATAAATGCTGTTTAACCCTTATGATGATATGTTGAGTCTGTAATTTTTTAAAATAATATCTATTTTGAAAATGACTTTAGCTCTTTTTATTTGTCATGCATATAATTTCTGATTTATCTATTCTGAGTTTATGAATCAGAGCATTACTTTAATACCAGCTGTACTTTTTTTTTAACATTATTTATTAAATTTGGTTAACAAAACTGATCTTTCGTTTCTATAATTTCAATAACTTTTTTTCAATATGTAAACAAAGTTATGGATACATGATCAAACATAACCATTTATAGCTAGAAAAGTATTAATAGATTAAATACAGTAGAAGTCATCCTTCAAAAAATAATTTGAAGTGATACAGTAATAAATTAAACTCCAGATTCTTAGTTGTTAAATATAAAATTATTTTAAGAGGATTTTACATCTTCTTCTACAATTGTTAACAAAACTGAAGGTTGTTTAAAATCCAGAGCAGATTCATATTTACCTATGGGCAAAACCGGCTATACTGGCTGCCTCACCTTGGAAAGGGGCCTTAACAAGGAAGTGAAAAAAAAATGAAAATGAAAAGTTATAGAAACTTGCAAAACATCGAAAAAAATTGGAAAAAAGACAAAAGTTTTTCAATTTTTCACAGAGGTTAATCAATATTTTAACAAAATTTTTAAAGTATCTCCTGATTTTTATAAATTTTTCTAAAAACTAAATAATTAAAAAGTAATTGACAGAAACTACTATGACAGTGCTTTGAAGAATTAGAACATTGCGTAAACATACTTATATATTGAACAGTAATTCAATTTTTAAATAAGTAGGCCAGCAATTAGTTTTAAAAGAAAAAATTTTAATTCTTGGTTTAAAATTGAATCCCTATTTATTTTCAATCAGAGATAGTGTACCAAGGGCCTCATTTTTAAATTTACCCAGGGCCTCAGGTATCAGTAAATACATCTCTGAACCAGAGATCTAGTTTATTTTAAATGAACTAGAGGGCTCTTGTTTGGTACTAATTAACTGCACCGTTAATTGTTATTATTGCAACATGCCTAAAATATAAATAATTGATTCAACTATTCTGATCAGCAAACATGTAATGACAATAGAAAATTAAGTGAATAATGGAATAAATTTTTAGAAGTCTTGTGTAAAATTTTCTTCCACACAATAATTTGTTCTAACCCTTAGGTCTTATGAAACCTAACATTAATTATCTTCTTTTTATTATTGAACTTTATAATTAACTAAAACTTACTTTGAGTACAGAGTGCTGGTACAGGTGGTTCCAGAATTCTGCCTCCTGGAAACTGAGCAACCGCTACGGCTACCAATAATAGAGGAAATAAGAGAAGCCGTATCATGTTTAGGCTGTAACATTACGATCATTTATTAAATGTGTAATACATAGATGTGATAGTCAAAATCAGCAGAAATTGTTTCAATAAACACTCAATTATTATTAAGCCAAATCTACAATCAATGAGACTTTCATATTAATTTATCTATAATTAAGTTTTAGTCTTGTACACTGTAATTTTTTCAGTAAACAACAAGAATATTTCAAAATTATTAAACATTTCTGACAGCAAGTATTTTAAATATACATGAACACAATCACTTTCACATCATTTTCTTAAAGGTAACCAACATTTTATCACAACACAAACTTCAAACCAAAAATTTAAGTTTCATACAAGTATAAAAAAGTCGAAGACTGATTTCAAATTTCATTAGTAGGTTTATACAAACCATAAATTAGGAAGATTTGCAAAAATAAATTATAAATTGTTAACTATTTCATAATCTTTCTACTCTAAAGGATATTTTTTTAAATATTTTATAAAAGTTTACAATGATTTTAAGTTTGTTAAAAATTATTTTATGTAATTTTAAATTTCTAGTTTAGTTTTACTTACAAAAAGAATTTCTGAAAAACATTGTTTTTTTAAAAGTAAATTAGATAGTACTTTAATATTAAATATATATTTTAATGTTAAATTAAATTAAATTAAATATCTACATGGAACTATAAATAAATAAATATTTTTTTAAAATAATTACAATATTATTATTAAAACAAAAAGAAAATTGAAAGTTATTGCAATCAAGTTTGACTTACCCAAAATGACTGGCAACTGATAATGCTTTGTCAACAACCTCTTATTTATACAGGGTGAGCAACTATTTACAGTTAAGGTTATTTTGGTGAGGGTAACCTTGGAGAAAGAGAAATTATTACCTTAGGTGAAAGAAAAACTCCACCTAATTTGTTGACAAAGCCTCAGTCCTACTCTAGGGATCTGTAAATGAGCTTTAAATTTGTATTTTGAAAAATATTTTGTTGATTGCCATCTGTATTTAATTGTCTATAAAACAGAAGGTGTTTGTGTTTAAATTCCCACTTAAGACTACTTCCAGTTTGTTGAAAACAACATAATAACAATTCTGAAAATGTCTTCAATGATTCTTTGGAACATATATGATTATTTAGTTAGCTGGATTCTAATAAAATTTGTACTGTCAATGATCTAAAAATAGGCAAAATATATTCTTCAAGTTGAAATATATCAATAAAAATTTTGTAGTAGGCCTACATTTTAGTTGTAAGACATTTTTTTAAATTAACAGTTAATAACTATTATTTTTTTTTTTTAGCAAAGTTTTGATCAATATTCATAATTTTCTGAAGAAAATATGTTCTGTTAACAGAGGATTCTTATTAAATAATCAAGAAATTACTAAAAACACAGCATTTTACGGGATGTTCTTTAATATTTGTTAAATTACTTTGTAATGAAAGAAAAACAAGTTAATACAGAGATCAATACAGGATCATTTTGACATGTGAAAACAAGGACTTTTTCCATATTCAGACCAGATGTAAAAACTGTCATTAATTTACAAAATACTTTCAACAATAAACACTGCAATCATTAAGGGTTGGTTAAGTGTTTTGAAATGCTAATAATGAAGTTGTGCTTGTAAATTAGCACAAACAATTGTCTACTTGTCAACTACACCATTACTAAAGGCCATATGTTTCACATGGCAAGCAACAAAAATAACATCACTCTCTATAGATTAACAAGTCTGGAAACAGTAGTTAACATCTGGTGTACAGGTAACATGTTTAAACAAGAATTTCGTTTTCAATTGGCAATAATTCAATCCAGAATTTTGAATATTTGTATTTCTTGAAACTTTAAACCAATTATTTCTCTTCAGAGGTAAGACATGATAATTCTTATACATTACACACACACACACCCACACACATACCCACACCCACACACACACACACACACACACACACACACACACACACACACACACACACACACACACACACACACACACACACACACACACACACACACACACACACACACACACACACACACACACACACACACACACACACACACACACACACACACACACACACACACACACACACACACACACACACACACACACACACACACATTAAGTAAAAACTTCCTAAGAACAATTGGTAAATATTTTTTAAAAAGGTCAATTTTAAAATCAAAGAAACACAGTTTTGCAAAATTAGTTTGAGAGATTTTTATTAAGTTTTATATATACAGTACTTATAAAATCATTACTGGACTCAGTGTATAAAATTTTAAATAAAATCATGCTACAATTTCCAAAAACATGGCAAAAACAAAAATTATAAACTATTTTCTAAGAATCAATACCAATAATTCAATTCAAAATAAAACTAAGTTCATAGTTTTTTCTTAACAATGTACAACTTACTCATCCTTATAATTAGGGCATAAAACTTAAAAGTCTGACCCAAAATTTTAAATCAAATGTTAAATATTTGATTGAATCTTGTTTGGAATACTTTCCAACTCTTAAAAGCAAAGAGTAAGAAAAAAATTCAAATTTTAGTAAACTTAATTTTAAACATTTTTGTTTATTTATTAGGCCACCAAATGATGAGCAGATTACACATTCAAAACCTAACCTATTGTTTTTAGTGTAAGCGGGACCACTGAAAACAAAGCGTAGCCATACGATGCCACTTGGCTCTGCTCAGTTCTGTTTTGCTTTCAGTGGCCGCACTTGCATTAAAACAATAGGTTAGGTTTTGAATGCCTAGCCTGCTCCGCTTAGCATAACTTCGCTCCACATTTGGTGGTCACCTGGTCTTAAATAACAGTAATGTAATAAAACTTTTTTTTTTTAAATAATATGAGTAGGTTCTACTCATATAGTATTTAAACTTGTATTTGAAGTCCTTAGAACCTGCTATAATTTGTGTAGTCTATATAATTTAGCAAGTATTTCTACATCCAGTGAAAGTGCTAAATTATGAACAGTTTTCATTTATAAATTTGGTCACTACCTGGTTGTACTTTCTCAGTTTTGTCACAATTGGAAAGTATGACGATATTATGTTGAAATATCAAAACACTAGACTTGTAAAAGCATCAATTAGAGCTTAACAATCTTTGTATCTGTAGGACTATATTTATTACTGTTACTGTAAGTATTTTATTTAAGTTTAGACAAATAATTGTTCCTTACAGCTAAAAAAATGTGTTAGAAATCTAATTAATCATTTTGTTATTACAATAAATAGTTAAAATAACGAAAGCAACAACAAATGGATTGGATTGGTATAAACTAAATAATTGAAGGGTCCATTATGTAACAGTGAAAGTTGGTTTAGTGATTAAAAGAGGGATGTCTTTAGGCTAGCCTAAGGTGATATTTATGACACAACAATCACTAAAAGTAGATTGCATTAGCATTAATAGCCTAATGTTCTAGAATTGATTGTTTGGCCACTTAATAATCCTCTCCCTCTATCAGTATTCAGTTAATTCAGCAAACCTGACAGGGCTACCAATAGCTGTGAGATTCATCAGCATGAATATTTTGTGTTTATTTTTAATTTTTATTTGTATTAAATTTATCCTTTCTCATAAATTAATTTAAATGTGTAATTAGTAATAAAATAAAATTACATTATATTTTATAAATTCAACTTAGTATATAGATTACTACAAAAAATAGTCAAATAGATCTAATATAACCTATTAATATACAGTAGAATATTGATAGTCTGACAAAGTCCAACACATTTGGTAATTCAACAAGTCTAAATGTTAAAGAAACTTCAAGAAAAGGTGATAACCAAATTTTTTAAATAAATTTCGAAAGACTCTTGTGACTTTAAAAATTATAATAAACTTCCTATTTATTATAAAATTAATACCCCTGTATACTTTTAACTTCTTATATATTATATTCCAAAAAGTACTTTTTTAATGTAACAATTCATGTGTATCATTTTACTGTTAGGCTAAATGAATAGGCCTACATGTATAAAATATTTTCAGTAATGGTCTAATCAGGTTGGAATAATTTATCAAATCAATAGTAATATTCATAATATTACAAAGATTTTTGTAATTCCTGTTATTTAAATATTTGTGTTAAACTTAGAACAGGAAAGAGTTCTAAAATATAATTTTCTAAGTGATACCAATTTACTATATATCAGTATAATTTATTGCCCTGCCAAAAACTTACAGTATGCACACTCCATAAATGAAATACAGTACATTGTCAATGTTTTTTTCCTGTTTGTTCTACTATTGTGGCTGATAATTGGTAAGTGCAGTTAGAATAAGTTTACTTAAAAGTTAATCAGTTAGTTAAGATTGATATTTAAATTTAATTAGCTGAAGCTTTGAGTACAAGATTCACACACATAAGTAGTCTCAAATATTGAGTCAAGTCTCTTAACAAATTCTTGTATTAATGGGTCTTCTGGAACCTTCTTTCAAAATTCTGTGACCAAACCCCCACTTCATTTCAGTCTTCATTCTCTTGCAGTTCCAGTAGCTCCAACTCTACAGCTGCTGCATCCTTTGTAATTGGTGATGAAACAAGACAACCATCGTTCACAACATCAACAGCAAAAATATTTTTGAAAAATGGGGGTTTAAGTGTTCTCAGGTAATTAAATCTTCTATTGATATTGAAATATCAAACAACTTGACCAAATATTCTTCTATTTCCAACTGAATATAAGGAAAACTTTCAGTAATTTTCTCAAACATTTGGAATGAGCGAATGTTTTAGTCTCAATATTTTTCTGAAAGAGTCTTAATTTACTATGGAAACTAAATACACTCTGCACTAAGTAGGTTTTTCTCCTCATTGTAGTGATATGTTTAGCGTTTGTAATTGCTGAACCACATATCTCTAAGAAAAAAAACAAATCTAACAACCACTGGAGGCTATTAAGTTCAGAGAAAGATTTTCTTACATAAACTGTTTAATTTGATCAAGTACTTAAAATAAACTGCCAAGAAAATTGCTTATTTTTCTTGAATAATATTTCAAGCAATAACAATACCTCTCACTAAGCAGTACCAGATACATCATCAGAAAGCTCGTCATTGTTCTATGGAAGGTGCATGAATGATAGTTTAATCAGGGTGGTTTGGATGAAGGATTTAAACTATTGGTGTGTTTTGGTACCTCTGTAATGTAATATTTTTATTTTTATTCTTAGCTTGGTTTCAAGTGCTGTACGAGATTGACTCAACTTGTGAGTCATATTGGCACCCCTGTATTAGAATCTTTAAAAATCAATACACTCAGAAATGTAAATTTATCATTAAACAATAATTAGACATATATAGGCCTCCAATGTTAAAATTACCATAAAACCAAAAACAGTATAAGTAATGTGAATGATATATAAGGTGCGGTAATTACATAATCGGACTGGTGCTACAAAACATTTTATTGATCACCAATTACATTTCAAAGTTTATCCCCTTCAATGTACTTTTCATGCCAGTCCTTAAAATGTTCCGTACAAATTTTCCATTGTTCAAAGCAGTGCTGGAAGTCCGCTTCTGACACCTTGTTGAGAACCTCTGTCACTTTTGCTTTCACCGCACCCAAACTGTGAAACCTTATCCCCTCAAGCTCCTTTTTACGTTAGGAAATTAAAAAAATCACAGGAAGCCAAGTTGAACAAGTACAGTGGATAGTCTAACACAGTAATGCCATTTTTTTGCAAAGAATGCCTTCACAGATAAACCAGAATGGGCAGGTGCATTGTATTGGTGAAGTATTCATGAATTGCTCTTCCAAAAATCGGGTCTTCATCTTCTTACTCATTCACAAAGAACTCGTTCAGAACCTCGATGTAATAATATTGACTGACTGTCTGACCTTCAAGGACCCAGGGAACATGACAATTCCATGCTTGTCAAAAAAGAAACAATCATCATAGACTTGAATTGTTATTTGCTCATATTTTGTTTTTTACTGTGATGAGGAGGGGCTCTTCCAATGCATCGATTGGCACTTTGTACCACAAGTAGTCACAATTCTAGATCATAATCATGTCGTTTAAAAAGTCAGCTCAAATTACAATTTTCAATTTCTTTTGCTCTAGAGTGAGACATTTTGGCACCATTTTGGTGAAAAATTAAGGTCACATTCTAAATGAAATGTATGCATTTCATTTAAACAGCCTAGACTGAACAACTTTACTAGATGGTACATATTTCACTATTAAACTATGGCTAGGACAGAGAGTACTGCAACAGTTTTTGGTTTTTGTAAATGCTTCAAACAAGGAAACAAAATGGTTGTAAAAAATTTTATCTTTGTATCAATTGTGACCAATGGAGGGTTAAAAAAATACCTAATGAACATTCGTAAAACTATTTTCTTCTCAATTAAACTAAGTCATTGTCATTTAGGTTATCTTACAAGAAATAGACAACCAGGTTAACTTCGAAAAAAAAGTTTTATTTTTTTGCAGCCAATAATAACATAAGGAAATTACGATATTATTGGTGGCAGATAGCTTTATACAACCATGATCGCCTCTAAGACATGAAATATGTAAACTTATAGTTAATTCATCACAGGCAGAATAAAAACACTAAGTGAGGGTACTTATAGGCAGGCACATAATACACACATATTGCTTCCAGCGTTTTCAAAAATATATAAGGATTACACAGTATGTTCACTGTTATGATGATTTTAAGTTATAAATATTATATTGATATATAAATATTGTAACAATATCGTACAGAAATAACTAATTTTACAAAAAAATTAAAAATATATTATGTACAATTCATGTAATGTTTTAGGCAGTGTTGAAGCTAAATAATATAAGCTAGAAATAATAATAGCAATAGAATATTTTTTGAAACTCATGAAAAACATGGTTTCATAATTGTTATAAAATTATTTAAATTAGTGAATATAATTTCTTTTGCTTACTCAATGATTGACAATAATATATAAAAACATTAGTATTATTCACTTTTTATCAACTTTATGATCATTAAAACTTAACATGTAAGAAAAACATTTTTGGCAATGAGCTTAAAAAAAAAAAAAATGTTTAACTAAAGGTCAGAACTCTAGTGTTCCACAAATCAATGCAATACAATGTGCAGCAAAATTTAAATTATATAACAAAAATAATATTACTTTGTTAGCTTCTAGTTTTTGTTTTCTTTATAATTTAGTTGTCATTTCATACTTTGGACATATTTAAAATACTTCTCACTATTTTTTAATAAATTGTTTTGCCTAAAACAATATCTTTGAAAATAATGCTCAAAGATTATTATATTTTTGTTAATAATTTTTTTTTTTATTAGGTAATGTTGAAAAACATTTGAAAATACCCTTCTAAAATTATTTTTTACAAAATATTGATTAAAATTATAACATTGGCGTAGATATGGTGTCCCCCCTAGAATCCTGGACAAAATTGCGATTGGGAAACTACCTAATTTATGGTCTTTAATAAGAATGTTATTTGTGTACTACAGCTTACTTATTAGTTAAACTAGCTATGAGAGTGGGGTCTAATGTCTCACAAATTTCTAAACATATTAATATGCCATTACAAATTTCAAACGTAGCACAATGGCATAAAATTTTATGCATAAAAATCAGCATCAAATTTGTGCAAAACGTCAATGTAATCAGTCAAAGTCAAGCATTACACTACGTTTTCTTATCAGAAGAAGCCCGTTTCGGAAATTCCATTCTGATCATGAGAAACTAATCACAGTACAGAATAATAATAATAATAAAACGTTATTGACACTTTTCACTAACATCATTGTTCCCTTCATTGTCGCCACACAATTTTTCCTTTGTACAATTATCGCCTTAAAAACTGTTTTTGCTTCTTTCATGTTCCATTTGCATTTATTTATAAAACATATATGCAATACTGTTACATTATTTACCATTATTAAACATGAATAACTTTCCTTTTTTTTAATAATTTACATTTCAGAAATATTTAAATTTTCGTTTTTGACCATCTAACATGAGTCAACATATCGTGGTTTCACCGACCTCACAAGGTCTGATAAGTTACTTATGCTCTAACTACTTGGAAACATGTTCATTTTGCCCTTGTACTTGAAGCACTACTAAGCTACAACAGGATATTGTATCTAAAAACAAATATCTTCAGAATAATTTCTTTTTTTTTAGATTCCATCTAATATTGAAACCAATTATGGGTCAAAACATGTAGCCTATACAATGCAGTAACATGCACTGCATTTAATTCTATACTTGTTGTACAAGTAGTAAAGGCAAAGGCCTGTGGAAGTCATTGAAACAATAAATGCAATTTCTACTTAATATATTCTAATAGTTCTTATGCATGTAGCATTAAACTTAGATTTTAATGTAAAAGAAAAACATTTAATTCCAGGTGAAATTCCCTGACACTCTTCTGATAGGAGACAACTAACCAGCTCACAAGCAGTTTGTTAACTCCAAGTGAGATAATCCCCCCCCCCTTAACAAGTGTACCTACGCCAATGAATAACACTAAACCTTACTTCAATTGAAAAGCTACAAATATTAATCATTTTGTTTATTTGCTTAGTTTGAAATGACATAAATACTACAATGTAAATATTTTTTTGAAACACCATTAGGCCTAAGAGTTTTTTTTCAAGTTATCACAGAGAAAACAAAGTAATCAGTTGAACTTTAAATTATTCTTTAAAAACACTGTTGATCAAAACGATATCTAAATTAAATAAGTATACTACACATCAAAATTTCTTCACTAAAACAATTTAAAATATAAAATGTTTGTATCGGTTCATTCTGTTTTAACAAAACAAATATTCTTAACAGCCAAATAATGTTAATGCACTGCACAGTGACTTAAGTTTGTTATTACATTTTGATAATGGCAAAAAATACATTTTTCAAATAATTAAATTAACAGTTTAAACTACAGTTTACAAAATTTCTTTAACAAACCAAATAAATAGTTTTCATTTAGTTTAAGAAAACCATTTTTGTTCATTTCTTAAAAATATAAACAATAAGTAAGAAAAAATATTATCGCATAACAGCAAGATTTTACAGTTATCAGTGTATAATTCATATTGCTGATTAAGAATTAGTTGTATTCAAAAATGTAATTCTCAAATTTCTTGATACCCTGTTATTATGAATGTTTAATTGACTTATTCCTTTTAGTGTTAATAATACTGTATTATTTCTTTCTATAATTCCATAACATAAAAACTTCTTGTCATACCTAATTGTTTTACAATTACTAATCATATTAAAAAAAAACATACTTATATTGTTTTTATTCATTAAAAAAACATTTTTTTTTATTATTCCACTCAATCATTAACATGTTTACTAATGAAAATCTGCTTACCATAAATACTCATAAACTTTTAAAGGTGTATTCTTCCACAGCCTTTACTCTAACAGTTATTAATGATAGAGGAATGGAAAAGGACTGCAATTACAAGTGAGAATAACAGTAAAGATAAAAATAATGTTGAACTTCTACTCTAAATTGATTTGAAAATTTTATTACAATAATTGAATGAATTATTATTGAATGTTATACAATTATCAGATGTGTTATAACTTCATATTAAAACTGTGATATGTCTGTAAAAATGAATACACAGCATTCTGTGTTATCTATATCTGTGTTAATAATAATTACAAATATTAAGGTATAGTTTTGTTAGTAATATATCAAGTGAATTAAATTTGTTTATACAATACAAAGGACAGCAATAAACAACTGATTACAAAAGAAACAGTGTTGTGTATTTGGCTAAATTAACAGTAATACTGTAAAGTTCAAAACAAAATATGTATTAATAACTTGTAAAGATCATGCTAGAAACTGGCAAAGAAAAAGGAATTATCCAAATATACATGGAGAGACTCCAAACGAAACTATTATAATTTTATTATAAATGTCTTTACGGTGATAGACCTATACTTCAGTTTGTCTCATTTAGCAAAATATCAGTTTAATATGTTTGCTTTTTCAAAAATATTCAGAGCAGTATAAGCACCAGAAAATCATTCAGAACCAACAGTATATTCTTTATGAGCAGCATCACAAGTTCCCATCCTATTGCAATCAGTTCCATGAGTTATCACTTTTACAAAAATTCATTTCTTTGTGAAATAGTCAACAGTTTCATAATAAAACCAAACACTGGTTATAAATACACATTATGAAATATGAATTATTACGAATATGGTTTTGGCAGTGAATATGAGATATGACTGATGTAGACTGACTAGTCACTGTTGAAAGTATTTATATTAGATGCATGCAATATTTAGTTTTGTGATACAAAATAACATACAGAATCACATCTGATATGTTGAAGTTCTGTGTGCACTGATTACACAAAGTAAAGTCACGGATAGGGCAAAGCACGAAATATCAATGAATAGCAAAAATAACAGAAAGAAAGTGGTGGATCATTGTAATATATTTGCAGGCCCCTAAGCAAGTTATTTTATGGCCCTCCAACCCTCCTATAATATTATCAACCATTAATTTTCTTTACTTAATCTGCATTTTACAAAGAGAATGACATATTTGATTGCAATTATGCACTTCCATGAATATGAAAAAATGAAATAAAAAAATTAAGTCATCTCAATAGTAACTATATTTAAATTTTTTGCATCAGGTTTAGTGAAGTATAAAAAATCAATTTTGTATACTTTTCTCTTGCCTAAGTTCTTCAGGCCCCAACACATTTGCCTACGGCCAGCTATTTAGAGGACTTGTGTTTTGTGTAGAGTAGTTATAAGTACAGAATTAATTGTTTGTTCCATTTCAAACATGACCAAATATAATATTGTACTTGTATAATATAATGTGTTGTAAAAAAATTTCAAACTCAACTTTTTTAAAATTTTTACTCCATATTTTAAAATTTAAATAATGTTTTTATAACTGTGCAAATTTTTCTTTATGGTTTAGGTTCAATCACCTAATGAAAGTGCCACATTTTTTACTGACCATTAAGACAATAGAGGTACAATTCTGATAAACATTTACATAAACATGTAAGACAGAGTTCAGTGATAAAAAAGATAAACTTTGTTTGAACCAAGACGGATTGTAAATAACACATTAGAATAGTGTTAGGTTTTTTGCATTTATCCAAATTGGTATTTAAAAGACTAATTATGCTATCAATGTTGAACAACATTTTTATAATTTCTTGATTTTGTACAGTAAATCACAAAATTTTTAGTTACTTGAATCGCAAATTGGAAATTATCATGATGAATCCATCATGAATTCAGGTAAAGATACCTCCTCTGGGGCTCACCCATTGTGACTACAGGTTTGGCAAACACAAAAGCTGGTTTTGATCTTTCTTCATTTGGATTAGATCTTTTTATCTCAAACAAAGATGGAACAGTGTATGCCAAAGACTACATAGCTAAGGGGCGGACTTAAGTATGCAAACTTTGTATTCTAGCCAACATACAGTTTAAGTCTATCCTCATCTGTGCATGCAGGATTATAGTTGTTAAGCCTACATTAACACAAATGTTACAAAAATAATATGCATTTGTATTGTGCATATTTTATCAGACAATATGTATATTGCATCATGTTTGTTAGATTGGGTTATAACCCAATGGATACAAATTGGGTTGTATGGATAGACTTTTTATTTCCCTACCAAATAGTCAAATTTTGATGACTGGAAACATAACTTCAAATTCCAGAAAATTCTGAGGAAATTACAAATGTTTACTTGCTGACAAAATAGCATGGAGGGAGGAAACTGATGCTGCGCTAATCCCATGAAACCCACAAGCAGTGAATTGCAGCAGATTGTAGGGTTACTGGGTGGCCTATCCAACCTGCAGTGAAATAAGTGACAGCTAGGGTTAAACATCTCTATTCAGTAAGGTGACATCCTATTACAAATCAGGCAAACATCTGTCAGAAGCGCAAACTAAGAAGAGAGCAGGAAGTAAGAAAGGAACTTATAATTAAATCATGAACCAGAAGATCTCACAAGAATTAAATATTGTGTGTGAGAAACACAACCCTTAAAGGACTGTGAAGATAGGGTTAGTGGGAACTGTACTGCAAGACTAGAGTATTGTCAGTCAGGAACATTAAGATCCTGAAGCAAAAGGCAATTCAGAAAAACCACGGGACTCATAACTGAGCACTGCGGTCTGAGAGTGGACATGTGCTCATAAATGTATAGGAATGTATTATAGAGAAACTGCATGTAAGTTATGCAGGAAGAAAGAGGAAACTACAGGCCACAACTGTGTAGTTGCCAGCAACTGACAATATTTGTAGATGGGTATGGCCAAAATAAAACACTGGTCATAACAATATATTATTCGGTTTTTGTTTTAGGCTGCAAATTAAAAAAAACTGGTTAATTGTATTTTTATGTTAAAGAGTATTTTCAAGAACCATTTATAGTAATCAAAGAAAATTATTTACCTTTTATTGTAGATTATTATTTAATCCATTAGAGACTAATATTAATATCATTGATAATTAAAAATTTACCTAATCAATCTCTTGTTATAAATAATAAGAAGATTACATGGTACAGTTTCCATCAAAATAAAAATAAAAAAGTTTTAATTACGATCAACAGGTTCCAACAATCTGTCATATATTTGTGGAGTTTTTAAAGGTAAAACTAAAGTTTAGTAGGTTGGTTACTTTAAAATAATATATTAGATAATTTGCTGATTTCAGATGATCAGTAGTATAATTTCTCTAATTAATTTTTGTTATTTGTATTTTTTAGAGTATTTTATTTTATACAGTACCAAAATTAAATTGGTACAGTATTAAGGATAATGAATCATGTTTGATTGTCAGAACTACAATACTAATATTCATTATAAATGTATGAAATATTATAAAAACGTTTTTAATCTCTTAATATATGTAAAGAGACCTGCTCTTTAAGAAATAAATTTTACATTTCAATAAAAGATTTTTATAATTACTTGTATTACTGTATAACAATATACAAATTTAAATCGTTGTTTTTTTAGTTTTTTTAATATTTGGCAAATTAATTTGAAAAACAAATTAGACATTTGCACCAAATAAAATAGCAATTAGCTTAAATAAAACCATCATAACAATGAATATTTTCAATATAAATGTTGCCTGTTTGTGTTTATTTTTTTTTCTTCTTTTTATATTTTTTGTTGAGCAACTTTATTATCTACCTATAAGTAATATTGAATACAATAGTTACATATTTCTAACAAGTATAAATTTCACAAAAAATTTGAACTATCTTAGCAAGTATTAATAGTTCGCTCTATTGTAACAAAACCAAAACTGAAGTAACTCAAGAAGGTTCTGGATAGAACATATATAAGTAGCTACATAACACAGTTTCAATCAATGACAACTGAAGAAACAAATTTTTTTTCAATTTGTTTATAAAACATATTTTCTGTGCGGTATTCCTTTGTTTAAAAAGTTAGAAAAATAGGATTATTTAAGTTAGAAAATTATATAAAATATATTTATACAGGAGGTGAAAAATGCAGACTAGTTTTTAACATAACAACTGCATGGATCTATGTTTCATAAGTGGTCCATTTTGAAACTGATTCATATATAGTTACAAAACCCACCATCTCAAGTTTTAAACATTATATCAGAAGTAAGAAAACATTTTCATGCAAAATTAAACAATTTTAATTTCAGAATTTTCGTAATATTGAAGACCAATTAGTAATTTTGCTGAACATAATAAGTCTCATTAATTTCATTTTGTAAAGATAATTTAATTCTGAAATGAAACTTTTAAATTTTACAAAATAGTAACTTTGATATTAAGAAATAATAATTAAAATTTATAATTTAAATATTTACAATAAACCTACAAGAAAATATTGTTTACGATATTTCATTAACTTTTTGTTGGCCTATTATTAGAAAAAATATTAGCTCTTAATTTTTTCGAAATTAATTAACACCATAATGGGCAACAGCTTAAAAATAAGTTACTGTGAAAAGTGCTTGTAAATAAACAAATCATAAATGTGCAGAAACTACATTTCAAAGGTCTTCAGGAATATTAATTAGAGACAGTACAAAATAACTGAATGATTTAGCATTGTTCAGTCATAGTGTTACTAGTAACAGATTTGCATGTTTAACATAGTCATTGTGTACCATCTTTACCAATACTGTAAAGACATTTTGGGCCAAAACTAGATATTCCATTATTCATCTTTCAAAATGTTTAAAATTTAGTGACGATTAAAATAATTTTTGTGACAAAGTTATTAATATTTTATCAAATAAGTAAAATGCTTATAATGGCAGATATATTTGCTGGTGTATTATAAAAACTTTACTCAGTTTTAATGAATTATTTATGAAATTTATTTATAACTCTGTACAGGTGCTTAGGCCTGTTTGTAAAATTAAACTGTTAAAATGTGCATTGTTATAACAGAAATCTTCATATTCATGACATTCCCTAAACATATTAATATGACAATGTGTAATTAATTTGGAAGGGTTAATTACTTTATTTGTTTGGGGCTTTCAGCTTTTGTAAATAAAAAAAAACCTAGTGTTTAAAATGCTTTCTCTTACATGTTCTTCTACCTTAAATTCCTAAAGTAAGACCAGCAATTTCCCTCTCTGTTTCTTCCACTACAGAGCAACATTATGAAAACAAAAAATGTGTGTGCAGGCAAAAGAAATATATGTTTAGAACAAAGCTGTCAGGACTAAATTTTGTGGTTTATGAAATAATGAAAGTCAGATGCCCAGTCATTGTTAAGATAGTAAATGCAACCATCTGCAGAATACTGATATCAACATTAGAAGAGGCATTGGAATAAATATCTATGCTACTTGTTGCCACCATTAGAATCTTTCTGGAATTCAAAATTTTTCCATTAGTGTTTTGATATATCTTCTGAAAATAAAAATTGCATTACTTAATAAAAATTATTTCATGTTTTTTATATTTTCTTTTTTATATTTTGTTTAAAGTTATATTATTATACTGAGATTAAAAGCCATGAGAGTCTTTCGAGTGTACTCCTAGATGTAAAACTAGTTGAAGACTTATCAGACAATAAGTAAATTTTAAAATCTGAGCATAAATACTTTAGATTTTTATAAAGAAATATTTTTGTGTTTGTTTTACCAAACGTTCATCACTTAAACACTTCTTAAATATACCTGAAAAATTGTTTAATCTCTTAACACAATTTTATAATTAAATTAAATACCTGGTTTTCTTTATTTTTGTCATAAAACTTTCTACACAACTTTTTAAGTAATTAAATTTTTGTTGCAGTCTTAAACATAATCGTATCTGACCAGGTATATATAAACACATAATCACATATAACAATACTAAGTCTAATGATGTGGTAGCGCATTAGTAGAGAATTTATAAATTACTTGAGATGTTTAGTTATAGAACTATAATATGACTCAATTAAAATACATTTGTTTGAAATGCTAAATACTTTTTAATATACTTTTTTCTAAATAAAAATTGTATTTAATCAACCAGAAAAATGCAAAACATGTAGTATATGGAAATGTATTTCTTCTAAACTTAAATGGACAGAAAAGTTATTATTTTCAATGTTTTAGTAATAATTTTATGTGTTCCAATATTTACAAAATGACTTTCTCGTTGTTAAATGGAACTTTAACTTGTGTGTGATTTATTGCATAATAAATTTAACATTTATTGTTTTTATTACATTAAAATGTCAACTATGTTGAAATAATCTTACCAATAGGCCATGAATGTTTTGGAATGCAGTTTGAAGAAATTAACTTCATATTTTGAAGCAATGTCATTGTATGTACTTGTTTAACAAAGTATATAACAATAACGTAAATATACAAATATAGAAAATCAGTTATTAAAAAACAGGTGTATCACTTCTAAAGATGCAAGGTGTAACACATATTAAATACTTAATTATTTATCAACAGGCATTAAGTTTTGTATATACAACACTAGTCATTTAGTCCTCATTCATTCTCACAATCAGCCTAATAAAATAGCAGCACACATTTTATAAGATCTATTTATATAAATATATTCATATGTATATGAATTTATTTTGGAATGCATCTTAATGAAGTTTTAGGGTTTTGCACGATCACAACCGAACTTCGTAAAAGTAAAGTTTAAATAGATAGTCAAAGTTTTTCGATATGCTTCATTTAATAGGATGTAGAAACGGTCTTTGTTGGGTGATGAGTCCAAGATGTGAGAAGAACTCCATCTGGCCTGGAAACATATAATTGTAGTTAAAAGTTAAAGAATATTCTAAAGTTGTAAATTAATATAGTGATGACAACATTTTCAAACAATATACTGAAAATGAACACAATTTTTTTCCTGTAACTGTTAATATTTGCAATTGTATATATTAAAAGTAAATAGGCCTAATCATTTATTAATTTGAATCTGAATTTGAATTAATTATAGGTAGGCCTATAATTTGAATCTGTTTACTAGTCAAATCATTTACTATTATTGAATGGTAATAGAAATAAACAATTATTCATTACTCTCATTCAAACATGCAATAGAAAAATAATCTAAAATTGAATAATTCTTCTTTGCTTGAGTAGTATTTCAAAAAAGTATGTTCTTTAAAATACAAGGATTGCCTGGAAAGTAAGAAGAACATTTTTTCTCTGAATCTGTTTACTAAGATAATAAGACAAAACTTATTTTACAACACATTGATGCCTTCACTATTAGCCGCTGTTAAAATTTAAACATTTGTCATAGTATTTCACCAGGTTTTATATGCCTTTTGTATACACAGTTACTGCCAAGTTGTTGAACCACTCACTAATGCTCTCTTTCAGATTGTTTTCACTTCCATAGTGGTTTCAGCCCAAAAAATCCTTTAGTTTGGGAAAAAGATGGTAATCACTGGGGCCAAGGCTAGGCTACAAGACTGATGTTCAAAAATTCCCCACTTAAAACTGCAGAAGCAAGTTCATCATGAACACAACTATATTAGGAAGTGTGATACCCTGAAGAAGCATAATGCAGTTTGACAACAATCCATTCAATTTGTTTTGAATTTTCAGGAAAAATTTATCCCGTTGAACTTTCTGGTAGATTAGATTAGATTAGATTACATACTAGAAGAAGGAATTATAAAACCCAGGTGATCGATGGACCTATTGTACATCTAAACATTTTAAATACTAGTTACCAAATTGGTGCCTCATTAAAACCCAACAATCCAATGACTAGGTCATCCTGCTGGAGATCTCTAGGAATCTAGAAATCAAGAACCCTTAGCCTCCTACTAGCAAGAGCCTCACAACCATAAATATACTTTGGACTATATGCACTTGGTATGTTTAGGAGTAGTAAAGAAGATTATGTTTTTTGTGGATAACAGGAAATTTAACTTATCAGCTGCTATCAAAAACAATAAATTCTATTAGTAGTGTTTTTAAATCCTTGAAAAAATACATCCCATCAAAGTTTGCAAGGCAACCTCAAGGTTTTGATGAACTTGGGAAGTAGAAGGCAACAGAATTAAGACAGTTTCTTCTTTATACAGGTCCAATTGTTTTATTCCAACAATCTTATTTATCGAACCGTTTAACTTCACAATTTTTAAACTTTAGTGTAGCCATGAATCTTCTTTTAAATCCAAACACATGTTATGAATTTCAAAATTATGCCATCTTTGTCAGAATATTTTGTAGATTGTTTTGGAAGTTTGTATGGTAGCCATTTCATTTCCAACAATGTTCATAGCCTTCTTCATATTGCTGATGATGTTACCACTTTTGGAGCCCTTGATATAAACAGTTCTTTTCAATTTGAAAATCATATGCAGTCATTAAAGAAGCGTTTAAGAAAAAGAAACCAACCACTACAACAATTGGTTAGAAGATACATGAAGAAAATATATATCCAAAAAAATGTATGTAAAGAAAAAATATCTTACAAAAATAATCATGAAAATGGTCCCCTTGCTGCTGGTTGCATTAATCCCCAATATAAAACTTTAGTTAAAACAGGTTTTAAAATTTCGTCTAACTTAAAAGACAGTCTTTGCATTTTAATTAATGATGCAGTCATAAAGATTCGAAATATTGCCTTCTCACCATATCACAATGAAATGGTAATAATAGGGGACAAATTTGATAAAATTGGGAGTTTATTTAAAAAACCATGTGATTCTTCTAAACTAAACATAATTATAATAAAGAAAAGAAGCAACAAGTTGTATATTTGGACAGTCAGTAAAATTGTTAAAAAAGTTTTAGTTGTCCCTTTCAAAATTAATTTATATTGTGCTATTCATCTAATACACTCTGAAATATAAACGAATTTAAACTGGTTACAGGAAAATGTGGGTGGTAGTAAATGTCCTACAAAGAAATAATGTTGAAGTAGTTCCAAAAACATGGATAGAAGGAAATTAATAAAGTTAAAATATAACAAATATATTTAATTTAACTAATTGTGCCTACATATTTTGTTTGATTCCAAATGTTTGAAGGAACTGTATATTTTGTTATAGTCTTAAAATTTTTCGTATTATTATTAAAATTAATGGAGATGTGAAGCCTGAGTCGCTTTACATTTTACAATTTGATGACTTCTTTGTAAAATACTGTCAGTGTTTCTAAAACAAAAACATTTGCTAAGAAATTTACAAATTATATATCTTATTATTAGGTAACTTGCTTGAATAATATTTAAAATTATTTGAATGTTCTTAATTTTAGATAATTTATTTAAAGCAGAACAAAAATGTTCATATGCACAATTCACTTCCGACCTTGAGACATCTGAGAAAACGGATTAAAAACCTAGCAGAAAAATAAAACGGATTAAAAAAAAATCTTTGGTAATGACTCAAAAGATGATCATATCATTAAAAATAAAAAGCAAACTGAACGCAAGACAGATTCTTCTGAATCAAAGCAGCTTTTCCACAGTATTCTCAGCATTATCCAGAGAAAATTAAATGTATTTATGAAAGCACAAGTAGCAGGCATGAGATGAACAGACCAGCGTATTCAGGAGGTAATTTATAATTGTCCTACTAATTTTAGTTTTTAATCCTTTAAAAAAATACTATACATACATGATAGTACTACTATACATACATACATAGTAAAATGTTTTAGTGATTTCTTGCAGAGAAACAAGTTTCATTGTTGTTAATTATTTTTAAAATTTTAATTTATAATTTAATGAAAAATAAACTAATAAGCAAAAGATCTAAAAATTAAAATAATTCTACTTTACAGGTTGTCCAGATAATGAAAATTCTGAATCATCCTACAAAGTACTAGCTCGTCCTTTGTTTTCTCCAGAGAAAATTAAATCTTTTCAGAATTCTCTAAGCAGGCAAAAGATAAATAGATCTATACCCACATACTCAAGAGGTAACTATATAACTGTCCTAATAATTTTAGTTACATCTTAATATCAGTTTTTCTTGATAAAAGATTATCCAATAAAAGTTTTATTTTCAAACACATGATTTTAATCAACATTTTAGTGATTTTTTTGTGTGGAAACAAGCTAATGTTATTAAATTTTGTTTTTAATTATTTTTCTTCCTTTAATATTTATACATAAAGTTTCAAAATAACATAATAAATAAACTTAAATAAGTAGGTCTAAAAATGTAAAACGCCATTTGTATGTGCAGGTTTTGAAGCTGTGGCTATACATAACTTTAATTTAATTAAACATTTGCTGCGAAAGCAGAACCATGAAATTCAGGAACTGCGAGAAATAATTTCTTTGGCAGAAACAACCAAAACTAATAATCATACAGTTGTAGAAGAAGCAAATAATATTAAAGAGATTTTAGACATATTGCCTTGCAGAACAAATAATGATTTTGAATTATTTGAAAACCACTTATTAGACGAAAACAAAATTACAGAATTTGTAATTACTATATAACAGGCCTTTTATTTTAAAATTTGATAGACTGCTATATTACTGTTATCAGTTATATCTAATGTATATTATTTCATCACACAAAAATTTTAAAAGCAATGTTTAAGTAACATGTACTACATGTCAGCCAATAATTCTTGAAATATTTTTTATACACACAAATGAAATATGATTAAAGTAAACTGAAAAAATATCTTCAGCGTCCTGAAAAACCATATTTCTTAAAACTTTACTTGTGTAATTATTTAGTCTACAATTTTTTCTTTCAGACTCATTACCTAGGAAAGTTAGAAGGTAGATCATTAGCAGATAACGTAAAAAGAATTTTACGGTATGTCATAAGTGACAATGTAGCAGCTGATTACAGTTGGTTGGGATGAAAGAATAATTTTTTTTTCAAAACTTATATTTTCATCTGTCTTAATAAGTAAGTCCACAAATTATTTGATAATATTTATCCTTAATTTAATAAAATAATATGTTTCTTTAGTTTTTAAAACAAAATAATCTGTGTTTCACAAAAGAACTTTTTAAAATTTTTTATCAAGGGCAATATTTCAATAGAAGTTGATTTTTTTTTATCAAGGCTTTGCATAAAACAGAGTTACTTATTAATAGTATGTAATTCAATAAATACAGTAATTGGTTTTATTAAACAAATACTATCATGAAGAAATCATAATGACAAAAAACTCTAACTGTTTTTTTAATTCAACATTGCCTTTTAATTGCGTATATTACAGGGCGCTTCAAGAAAGAAATGGAAAGAATTGCAGGGTGAATTCTACCAGTGAAAAAGATTGAAAAAGTTTATGTAAACATGGGTCCAGAAATGCTTCATTAGCGAATTATAGCTGGCGAAAAATTTTGCTATGATTCCTGGAAAAAGAGGGAAATTAAACCATGCTGAAATTCTAGGAACCTAAGTTAAGAGGTAATCTTGATGGTTTCTTATAGTTTTTGACCTTGAAAATTGAAGAAAACTGGTCTCAGATGTGTAAGTCAAGTAGTTTTTGAGAAAACCAGTGTAAAACACAAAAATAAGAGCCAAAAAACACATTTTTTTTACATTTGGCCTACAGTAATTCTGTTATTTTGCCAATAAATAAATCAAATTATGTAAATAAAGTCAACCACAAAAAAGTAATGTTAAAAAAACAAATTTTTATTAACATCAAAAACATTATAAATTTTTTTGGTTATATTTTTAACATGCATAAAACAAGTTATGCATATAACTTGCTGTAATTTTTTATGTATGAATAAAACATATTGGGAAAATGGCATTAATTTTCAAACAGAAGAATAACACCTTTTACATTTGAGAATATCTTGTATGAAATTTTAAAAAAAAATAATTAAACAGTAAAAATCAATAGTTAAGTTGTTACAAACCACATTAAGAATTTATAACAACTGTTCAAAAAGTCCACCTTCACTATTAACACAGTAATCTGTTCATCTTCATCCTTATTTTAAATTGTGATTGAAGAAATTGAACTGGTATTAACACAGTAATCTGTTCATCTTCATCCTTATTTTAAATTGTGATTGAAGAAATTGAACTGGTGTTCTATAGTGACTTCTGTTGATTTTATTTTTTATAAAGTATTTTATTTTTTACTATTTAATTATTTCAAAAAAATGTTGTACTAGATATTCTTGAGTGTAAAGGTATTATTCTTTTTGTTATTTGAAAATTAATGTCTTTTTCATGCTACATTGTAAATATTTTGATGTTAATAAAAATTTGTTTTATTTGTATTTTTTTTAGTTTACTTTTCTTACATAATTTTGTTCAGAATTAAATTTTCTACATGTTTTACTTAAATATTTTACTTGTTTACTAGGAAAATAACAGAGCTATTGTAAGTCAAATGTAAAAAAAAATGTTGGTTTGGCTCTGATTTTTGCGTTTTATACAAATTTTCTCAAAAACTATTTACCTTACAGTTCTGGAACCGGATTTATTCAATTTTTCACGTTAAAAACCATAAGAAACCATTAAGATTACCTCTCAATTTAGGTTTCTAGAATTTAATTTCCCTTTTTTCCAAGAATCATCATGAAATTTTTTGCCAGCTATAACTCGCTAATGAAGCGTTTCCGGACCCATCTTTACACACTCCTTTTTTGTCATTTTCACAGGTAGAACTCGCTTTTCTTTCCATTTCTTCCTGAAACACCCTACTTTTGGGTGTATATATATATATATATATATATATATATATATATATATATATATATATATATATATATATAAATTTAACACAAAAATATATACCAAAAATTTAAGCAGAATATGTTTAGTACTGTAATAAGAAAGTTAACCATTTCCACTTGCTAATAATACAGCTTTTTTGACTGACCATAATGTTTTGCTTTGGTGCTTAAGGGCTGCAATTTCAAGACAGCAAACATTATCATGTTGCTAAAACCAGGCAAGCCAGCAGAAGAAATAACGTCATATTGGCCAATATCTTTACATTCTATCATATCCAAACTCTGGGAGAAACTGTTTTTTAAAAGGATGAAGCCACTTTTAGAAATACCTGATCACCAGTTTGGATTCAGTAACCAGCACTCGACCATAGACCAGGTTCATAGAGTTACTACTGTAATTGAAAGGGGATTTGAAGAAAAGAAATTTACTTGTGCAGCCTTTTTAGATATTCAACAGGCTTTTGATAAAGTATGGCACGAGGGGCTTATTTTCAAACTTAGCAGGATGTTACCGGGGAATTATTGCCGACTACTTCAATCATACCTTACAAACAGGAAATTTAGATTAATGGCCGAAGAATCTGAATCAGCTCTCTACTCAATAAAAGCAGGAGTTCCACAAGGTAGTGTTCTGGGACCTATTCTTTATCTGGTAAACACAATGGATATTCCAACTTCAAATAAAACCACAATTGCTACATTTGCCGATGATACTGTGATAATGGCTGTAAGTAAATCCCAAGCTGAAGGGACAGGAAATCTTCAGTCGACATTAAATCACATTACACAGTGAACAGAAGACTGAAAAATTAAAGTACACGAACTAAAGTCTACTCAAGTGACATTTTCATTGCGGTACATAGATCCAAGTTATGGGGTGTTTCTTAATAATAAACGAATTCCACAGAGTAAATCTGTTAAATATCTTGGAATGCATCTTGATGAACGCCTCTGGAAGCATCATGTATGTAAGAAAGCAGAGCAAATCAAATAAAAACTGCGTGATTTGTATTGGCTGATGGGACGAAAATCTCAGTTGGCCTTGTACTACAAGAGATTATTGTACGTATCAGTAATTAGGCCTATTTGGACATATGGTGCTGAACTTTGGGGGTGTACAAAACCCTCAAATCAACTGATTATCCAGCGAGTACAAAATCTTATTATTCGGGCAATGACAAATGCAAGATGGTACCAGAGGAATGATGACTTTCATGCAGACCTAGACTTGAAGTATGTAAAGGAGATAATACAAGACACGAGAAGAGACTACATCAACATTCGAACGTTGAAGCCATCCAACTCTTAGATGTGGAATTGGACAACAAATGGCTTAAGTGTCATAAGCCACATGATTTAGTTCACTAAGTCCAATACATGTTATTAATCAATTATATGTATTACTCATTTAATCTGTAAGATTAAGATTGCAATAAATAAATAAATGAAAAAGAGCTGCAGTTAAAACAATTATTTATATGTGTGTGTGTGTGTGTGTGTGTGTGTGTGTGTGTGTGTGTGTGTGTGTGTGTGTGTGTGTGTGTGTGTGTGTGTGTGTGTGTGTGTGTGTGTGTGTGTGTGTGTATCTGATGTAATAAAAATGTTACTATAACCTGAAACAATTTATTTTGTTTTGCAGAAGCAGTTCGTTTGAATGAAAAATTTTAAATAGCAACAGATAGTGAAATAGAAGTGGTAGTCAAGAATTAGCTTCACCCAGCTAAGTATAGGGTGTGTGCCAGATAAGGAAATACAATACAATGTTATTTTGAATTCATGTTTAATTTTTCTTTTCTTAAGACTAGTTCAGTTTATAGATCTTTTTGATCAGTTTGATCAGTTACTGGTTGTAGTCAAATTAAACTTGAAAAATGCATAGGATTAAATTTTGAACTCATTGGTTACTGTAATGGCTTTAAACTGCTATTATTATAAATAATGTGAAGTTATTGTTGTTTAATTCTTTTGCTGGCATAGAAAAATTTCCATATCAGTTGAAATCATTGTCTTTTGTAAATTTCAAAGTATTTTTTACTAATATAATAAACAAAAATTAGTCATAAAATTGTTTTTTTACAAATTACATAATTTAAAATAAGCTTAGTACAAATAAAATAATAATATTTTGCTAGTTGGCTTTGTTGCTTATTTGTGAAAAATAAATACATAGGAAAAAAAGTGTATCACAGTTAATTCACCATTGTTGTCTTCAGTTGATATTAAATTACAGGAAGACTCACTAGTATAGCAGTTTAATGTTTGTCATGTCATGTTTTTAACTTTTTTTTATTTTGGGTGTTGTAAAAATGCTAGGCTGGTTTTTTTAAATTTACATGTGATGTGATGAGACTTTATATTTTTAAATGGTAGACAACCACAATCCAAATAAATAAAAGCCTGAATGATTATATGAAATATTATTTATATTTACAATCTAAAAAATTTCAGTATGCCTTTTTAAGTAGAAAATCTTGATAACAAAGTTGGCCACAAAACGCCTAAAATGTGCTTAAAATAACAAAAAATTGAATAGAATATACTTAGTCTATGATACTAAGACAGTAACACCTTTTCGTTTTAAAGCTACTATGTAGAGTTTTAATTATAAGTAGAACAATAAGTAAAATTATATATTATATTATATGTCTTATATTATATATATATATATATATATATATATATATATATATATATATATATATATATATATATATATATATATATATATATATATATATATATATATATATATATTATATATTTATATTATTATATATTATATATATATTATATATTATTATTATTATATGTCTTATATTATATGTCTTGTATGGAAATACTAGATGAAAGTCTTTATAGTAACTAAGATATGAAAACACTAAACATCCCATTTAATGATTTTTACCTTAAATAACAAAATGTATACATATAAATAAAATGTTTTATGTTTTTTACCATGTGGCAAAGTCAAATACAGGGTATGTAAACTTAGTTTTTGTTCCTAAATAATGAATTCTGAAGAAAACTTGATGAATGTTTATTGTTTTTTTTCAGAAAACAAAGGATGGATATAAGGAGTCAATGAAGCCAGAATTCAGGGATTGCAAAATTTACTTGGACTAATAAGAAAAAAAATATAAAATAATATTGTTGTGTGTGTGTATATATATATATATTAGTCTTTAAGTATAATTTCCTGTTTTATAATAAGTTTGTAATTTGTTTACCATTTATATTTTACGTTATTATTTACACTAATATCTGTGAAATAGCTTAAAATTTGTTTTTAAAGTTCTAGGCAAAAAATATTTTCTTATCATATTTTTTTGTAAAAATTAATTAAATTTTGTTTGAATTTACTTATTTCTTGAATTTTATTTTACATGAAAAACTGTTAAAAATAAATACTTTTTAGTTAATATATAATAAAATAACAAATTTTTAAGCAGTATTTTTTTACTAGTTTGAAATTTTTTAAATAAAAATTATCACAAAAGTTGTGAATCTGTCAAGAATTAGGAAAATTGAGTTTTTAAAACTATGCATTTTTTAAGTTTAAAAATGAATTTTTATTTAAGTATAAAAATTTGAACTTAAAATGAATGTTATTTTTTTTTTCGTATTTGTTGTGTTATTTGGACCAAATTTTAATGTGTGTTCACATAAAATCTGCCTTAAATTTAACTTCAAGTTTATGTTAATTGAATTTTCTTTTAATGTACAAAGTAAAATTTTACCTTGAATTGATGTTAATTTTACATGTTTTGTGCAGTTTGGACCAGATTTTAATATGTTTTTCAATAGATTTTGCTTTAAACTTAAATTTAATATGTATGCAAATTTTATGTCAATAGAATATTTTTAGTGTACAAAAAATGTAAAATTTAACTTCAGAGAATGTAACGTTAATTTTACATTGGTATACTGTTTCAACCTATAACTAAAGAGTGTTTATGTAAAATTGTGTCAAATTAACATCAGTTTTATATTCACAATATCAAATTTTGGTGTTAATTTGATGTTAATACTTGTGCTATATGGGTACAGTGATTAAAAAGAAAATCCCCTTCAACATACAATTTGGAACAGTACCTGAACTAACTAGGCATAGAAAGAATATACGTTGAAGCTTTAACTAGAGATTTGTATGATGCACAAATAAAACATCCAGAAAATAATATACCATAAACTGTTAATGTATCAAGCTCTCAATTTTTTTTTTTTTTTTAATTTGCGTCAACAATAAGTCAAAAAACAAAACCATGTTTAGACTAATGCAAAGAATAAATGACTTGATGGAATCAAAAGTGCTATGGTCCCAAGCTAAACAACACATCATTATAATTTAGTGTTCAAACAGAACATTCACCAGGTTTAGCAGTCTCTTGACAACACATGACATAAGCAACATGTCTGGGTGTCCTCCTAGATGCACAATTAATCTTGTGATTTCTTTTAAAATCGGAAAGCCAGGGAGCATCCACAGTAACTCTCAAAATGTTCTGCAAGTGGTGTATGTTAGACTTGATTGCAGTGGCCCAAAATTCGTTGCTATAAGCCAAGGAAGGTTTAATAGAATAATAAACCAACAGTTAGTTGTTGAACGAAAGGTAAGATTGTCTACTGAAGAATCAGATTAAGTTTCTGAAAGAACAGTTTAATCACATCTCTTTTATTTTTGAAGTGATCATTCCATATAGCTGACAGTCAAAGTGAAATCCCAGATAAAATGTTTTCTGATAAAAAAAACTTTGGCTAACCTAACCTGTTATGGTTTTGTGTTGATATGCAGCTGAGTGTTTAAAATTATGTTTTGTTTGAATAAAACTATTATTTCACTAATAAAACAACTTTCATTGTGCCTATCATTTTTTGATAACGCTAAGAACTTTTTTCGTCCATTATCGTCTAATCGATCAACTCCCAATCAATTAACAGTTAAGTCTTTGAATAATTGGTTCTTAAAAAACCAATAATTGAAGTTGAAGAAGTAGTTACAATACCAGTAATTGTTGCAAACATCAACAATTAAACAACATGAACAAGTTTGAACGTGATAACCTGTTCACAGAAATTCAGTAGGGAGAAACATGGTTAATATTGATACTGTGTCGCACAGAAAAAATAAACTTCGTACACTCTTACAATCAAATCTTTAGGACAACATTTTTTTGTAAAACAGCAAAAGATATAAAATAACCTACATTAAATAAAAGCTAGAGTAACAAAGCTTGTGGCCACAGTGTGTGGCCCAATATATGTTCTTCGTGAAACAATGATGTATCTCCCCGCAGGAGGGTGCAGACTACCAGCACCTATTGAGAGGATTTAGACATCCCTCATCGTACCCGAGTCTAACAAACACTTACACGTATGACTTACATTTAGGGAAGTGACAATAGCCTCAATGTGCTTTTCACCTTAAAATAACAAAACAAAAAACAACAATGTATGCAGTCACTGCTATTTTCGCATATGATAAAAAATATAGATTTCTAGTCAAAATTTTAAAATTGTTTTTCTGTTATTAAAGATGAAATTGGTGAATATAATGTTGAACAAGGAAGTGGGTTATGAAAATAAATTAATCAAAATATGATTAAGAAATCTTTATAGTGAAAACAAAATATATATAATACTGTAAAGTAACTTGCGTCTAAAATTCAAGATGTGCTGATTGATAATTCATAAATAACAAATTTTTATGAATAACAAATTTTTCATGTACAAGTCCAATTTGACACCAGTCAGGATTTTTTAGTATACAGCATTGAGCTTTATTGGTCATTTTGAATATTAAAATACTTCAACATTTTTTAAAAAATGTTTTGTAATTATGCAAGATTGGATTCATATAAAATTTAATAACTGCATTTTATTGAATGTTCCAAAAACATATTGTAAATAAAAAACTGGGATGATAAATAATTTAAAAAACCCATTATAACTTTATGACATTAAGTTTTCAAACTCCCTTCACTTTTCTTTTAATTTTACATATTTTTTTTTACAACTGACTTTTTACAAACTAACAGGGAAACCAAAGATATGTGTATATAAAGTGACATTGACTAACCTGTGACTGCTATGATGAATGAAGAGGATGATGTGATTTAGAGTCTCCCTGATGGAGTAAGAGTTTAGTTTCTTCTGTGGGTGAATGGTCCATGGGAGGTGGAGGTGGGCATATATAAAGAGGAGGAGGACTGGCTGATCCAAGTAAGTCTTGAAAAAGAGTTGCTTCTGAAGGAGAAGCGCCACTTGTAACACCAACAAACTTTATAGGTAACAGCTGAGGCTTTGATGCATTGGGAGAGCGAAGAGGGCCAATGGCTCGTAAGGCGGGAGGACTTTTTCCCGGAGAGTAGTCCGAGCCACTTGCTCCTGAGGCTGTGTCTGAAATTAACTTTTCAGTTTCAGGATCATCGCTGTTGATCCTATTTGATTTGTGATTAGCACAAGGCGGGTTGATGTTGCTCTCGTGTTTTTTCAAAATGCTTTTTGATCGGCGATGTGTTTCAGGTGTTGTACATGTTCGACTGTCTATCGAATCAACTGATAATGAGGAACGGCTTTCTCCATTTCTTCCTATAAAACAAATTTCATGACGAAATTTAAATCACTTTGTGTTATTAACTGGGATTAAAGTCATCAGCTAATAGTAGCTGCAGTAATATCAGAGTAACCTCTAACAATCTAGATTTATTATATCCTATCTATATTCAATTTTATAGTTTCACTGTATATAGTATTATAATATTATTATAAAAAAATTATATTCAGATAAAAAATGATTTCATCACTGCTGAATCTCTTATCCTAAAATTGTTTCTTAAAAAAGTTGTTAAGATGGTTATCTTGTATAAACAAAGTACAACTTTCTTAAGTTGTAACCTTTCAGCAAATAATTTGAACTCGTTTTGTTTAATATGTACCTTGATAATGATAAATAAGGAAATTAATAGTTTTAGGTTACATTTATCATCATTATTCATAATTTCTAGCAATGTTATTGAAAGGTTTTAAAATTCAAAAAAGCTTTGCTCACTAATCTATAAAGTTGATAAACGAGCATAAGCAAACATTTTTTTAAAATTAATATTTCATATTAAAATAAATTAAGCTTATTAAGTTAAAAAGAAATCAATGTTCTATGTTGTAAGGTTTCAAAGTTGTAATAAATTATTGTTAAAAGAAACACAAGTGTAAAAATTTGTAATTTGTTTTCTCAAAAAAAAAAAAAAAATAGTTTTTCTGTTTAAGCTTCTATTACATTGACCTCAGTTAATCATACAGTCCATGAAAATAATATCTTTTTCAGAATTTTTGTTTCTTTAACTAAGACATTTTTTTTTTAATTTCCACAGCTTAGAACAGGTCTTTCAAACATATCATGATGAACAAAATCAAGCATTTTTTGTCATAATTAGTTCAATGAAAATAAGTTTTGACAGTGTTTTTTAAAATTTAATGCTAATTTAATTTTTTACGTAGTATATAAATAATTGTTTCATATTATTATGGAAACATAAAAAATATAATGTGCACTTATTCGTCAAAATAGACTGCTGCAAATAGTTTCTAAAACTAAAGCATTTTTTTTTTTTTTATTTCTTATTTTTTTCATAAAACTTATAAGAAGTAAATTATCCTTGACTTCTACAAATCAAGTCGATTCTTCCTCATTTGTTAGTTGATTAAAAGTAATTTTTAAGGGTTTTTAATCATAATTTACAGTGTTTTATCATTTCTCAAAACAATATGTTTTAATAATATCTATACAAAATTATACCTACCACTATAACAAACAAAATGAACCCTTTTTTGTCAACATTTAAAGTAATTTTATAGTTTCTTGATTTTGTTTATAAAAATAAAAAATATGATAAAAATGAATTTTTATGGAGAGCAGATAAGTTTTCCAGTCTCCTGAATCAAAAAAGGGTGTGCAAGATATATGTATTTATGGGGGGGGGACTGAAGTTATTGCTGAAAACTAAAAATGTTTACGAATTTCAATAAAATTTCATATGATATTTATTTGACCAAATCTATGAAATTTTTAACAAAATAGTCTCTTAAAATTAACAAAAATAATTTCTCAAAATTTGCTCTAATACTTTTGATTAAATTTAGCTCAAAATGTGTAGACGTCAAGTACCTAAATGAAACATAAGGTTAGTCATTCTCAAATGTTTGGTATTTTACAAAATTTAGTTAATATATCAAATTTGAAAATAAATTACAGTTTGAAAGTAGCCCTACACTGGAAAACTATAGGCATTTTCTGTTTTTTTTTCAAATTATCAATTAATTTTATTTTACATTTCTCACTTAATTTGAGATATGAACCAAAACTTGAGCGAAATCTGATTAACCATATTTAGAAATCAGGCTTTTTAGGTTTTTATCATTACTGATTTCACAAATTTCTTGTTGTATGTCAGATATAGTTGGAAGAAAACAACACATGTATTTTATTTAGATGAGTAAGAACCATATGCCGAAATATTTTCTCGAAACAAATTAAATTTAATGTGAGAAAAATTGTGCAGTAAAGTTCCACAATTTATTTTACATCATAAAACTTAATAAATGTTAGTTAATTACCTGGTTTTGTAAGAGACTGAAGTCCAAATAAATGTTGATTTATTATTCTCGTTGCTGTGGCAAGTGATTTTGTAGGCATAAAAGATGGACGACGACGTTTAATAGTTTCTAAACTCTCCTGCGATTCTCTTCCAGGGGAATCACCATATCTTGGCTGTTTAACATAAGTTAGAACGAATCATGAAAAGTTAAATAAATTATAACAAAGTGAAAGCAATCAAAATTATTTAACAAAAAATATATTACCAGTAGAGAAACAAGTCTAAAACATAAAACCAGTTTAGTTATTCCTAATGTTCTTGTTTCACTATTTCTAATACTACAAATGATTTTTTAGAAAATCAAAACTAAAAAGCAAACCAGATTGGTAGAAATAATAGAACTTAAATTATTTTGTTCTTAAAAACCATGCAACCAAAAGTAATTATTCTGTTTCAAAATGCATAAAATACATGCATGTGATATTTTGATACATAACTTTAAATAATCATAAAACTTGAACATTGTAATATGTCTGTAACTTAATCATGTTACTATTTATCATAATATATTTAATTATTAATTGGATTATTGGATTATATAAGAGAGAATTTTTAAAGTGTGTGAAAACCCATGTCAATTATATGAGAAAACAATTATTTTCTTTAAAAAAAACAGTCTTACTCTTTAAACATTTTAAGAAGTCAGGTTGCAAAAAAACTAAATATTTTGTTAGTTCATATTTTGAAAAACTGCTCTCATTCGAAGACATATGTGCATAAGTAACCAATGTACGTAAATAGTGTTATACATGCAATGTTTAGCTTTGTGTAACAATGATTTGAAACATGTTATAAAATTTAAATGTAGTGTTTTTATCACTTTAAACTGATGTACTCAGAGCCTAAATAATAGCAGCAGTCATTTCTCTGTCAGGTCTGAAGTTTGAGTGTTGTTACATTCACCTCAGACTGGAACTAACTAGCCAAGTTAAAATTCCTCAAGCACAAAAAAGACCAATATGAACGGTCACATGAAATTTCCTGTTTTTAGTTTATTTACATGTTTAAATTTTTGTCTGGGCTGTATTGAAACCTATTCACCAACTTTTGAGCTTTCAGTCTTTATTCTGTATTGTATGAAAATATGGCTAAATTATAACAATTACTGCATTGTTAAGTCTAGCATATTGCAACTTACAAATAATATATTATAAACAACAAAATTATTATTGATGTTATATAATTTTTAACACTACTGTGAGTGATCAAAACCTCAGTCATTGTTAAGTTGTAGTAAAAAAAAACTACTCCAAGATAATGATAAAAAATTATGAAGATCTTGACCGTTGACAGTATGGAAGCAGTCCATCAAGTTGACCATCTCAGCCACAAGTTGTCTAAACAATGCCATAAATATTCAGAGTTGATTAAAAATTGGGTGGGGTTAGTAGGACTGACCCAGTGAGAGCAAAGGCTTGGAAATATTTTTCCATATAATCTATGGTTGATTTTTTTAAAATATTCAAATATTTCTAAGGTTGAGGATATATTTTGTTTAAATTAAAAATGTTCTTCCCAGTTAACAGGATTAAGTAGTTAAAATTGTTTTTAAATGATATTTTTAGTTGAATATTATTCGCTATAATTTCAAATTTTCATGTGTAGGGTTACATATAAAAGTGTACAGTTTCCTTTGTTACAAAAATTGCAAATCTGAGATAATTCAGTGCGAGGTTTTAACTCTAAAAATTCACTATTCAAACAAATTATGGTTTAATAAGATTCAAATTAACATTTTTGTGTGTATTCAGACAAGTATGATGTGTTTCAATTATGGTAGCAATGAATCATGATGTATGCAATGAATGAAATAACTGTACCATTAACTTCTTGGTGAGTATATGAAGGAATATGGCAGCATTCAACCCTACCACATCACCCAAGCTGCCACAGTGTGTGTGTGTGTGTGTGTGTGTGTGTTTGGTTTCATTCCCATATATATATATAATGAAGTGACAAATACTGATTTTCTTTAGGTATCCATAAAAATGGAAACTCATAAATATACTTGGCAGTACTAATATCTTAGGGGATTGTTGTAGTGGTAAGAGTCAAAAATAATATTTTGAAAATTGTTAGAATAAAGCATTGAAAATGGCACTTTAACTTCCTCCTTCTTCAACATTGACATGTCTATAACCTAAACTACTAAACCAATTTTGATCAATGATGACTCTTTTATCCATTCTAGTTGCAAAATGTGGTTTTTCCAAAGAAACCAAAAAATAAATACGTTTGTAATAGTAAAATTGGAACAAAATATGAAGGGCCACGGGGGAAAACGTTCAAAGTCCATTTTCCCACTAATTTGAGATTACAGTGGGAACTAGTAGCTTATTGTAGACAGTATATAACTATGATATCATTCAGACAAGAAACATCATTGTCACTGTGTTGTAATAGGAAAACAATTGGGCCTAACGGGGAAGAATGATCACAGTCCACACGCCAGAGGGCAATAGAGATCAAGGTCCTATTTGCTCCCCTCCACTCACATCCGAGTGTCAGCAGTGCTTGCTTTGTTTTTTGGTTAGTTGAAGTAACGTGTACAAAAAACATAACCTCATGTGTATAACGTAACCTGTTTAAACAATATAGGTGAATTATCTTGAGTGATTTTAGTGAAACAGACAGTGAAGAAGGGACGAGTATACATAACGATGTGAAAAAAAAACATGAATAAATTGAGACAATTACTGTTAATTTTGAATGAAATCTGTCTACTCCCAACCAACCATCACAACCACATCTGACATATACTATCATCGACAACTGAATTTCATTTCTTTTAATATACATGTATTGTCACACTCAACTTCAGTATTTTAACGTATGATGAAAGTGTTCATCAGAAGAAGGCAGATAACATTTTCTCGATGCTTGAACTTTGGGAAAATTCTTAGCCCAACAGTAAAACACATCATTCTTTTTTATGATTCTTGTGTGGGCGGAACAAGAATGTCACAGTTATGCGCTTTCTGCACTACACAGTTCATACACTGAAACGATTTGCAACTGTAAAAATAGTTTTCTTATTAAGAGGCCACTCTTATATGGAGGGGACAAGGATAGGAGTCTCTTGTCAATGCAAAATCTTACACTGAGACAGTGACTGGTGGGATGTCATCAAAAAGAGCAAATTCAAACTATCACCTTTGACTGATATCAATTGTGCAATAGACATCAAAATTTTTTTAAACTTGGACAGACTTTTTATCTGAGCTTTACGTTAAAAAGTGCCCTATGCCTACACGACCAATTAGTATTTTAAAGGTTGATCAAAAGCAAGCAAGATTCATGTTTTACAAGTCAAACTACATGGGTAGATATTTGAAAGCTGTTTTTGATAGGAATAAAGGCACATAAAACAAGAAAGTATAAGAAGTATAAGAAAGTATAACAAGCAAAATGATCCAAACGTACTGAGAGAACTTTTCAATTGAAAACTTAAACCAACAAAATTAAAGGATCTACTACATTCAGAACCGTTCTTGACCAGTCCCGATTCTCAATCATTCTATGATTTACTGGTTCCCTGCCCTTGGTTTGGACGAAGGAGGCTAAGATGACATCGATTGAGCGTCCAGACAACCCACCAATTGATAATGCTCCATAACTGGCAAAAACGAACAAGGTCCTGACATCTTTTTGTTTTGAATTTAACTGTTCATGTTTCATCTGTTAAGTGTTTTTTTTTATTTCTGAATATGTAATAAATGTTGTTTTAAAATGTGCAAAGTTTAAGAAAGTTATTTTTATACCTATTCTTAAGTTATTTATTCGACTTGAAACTTAAAAAACTTAATTCTGAAAATTATGGTGTGCAGGACTATGATCGTTCTTCCCCGTGGCCCTTCATATAAAATTTAAAAAATTGATACATTTATGCATCTAAAGCCCAAATTACCATAGTTATATGTGCCTTTGCATGAAAGTAATTTTTTTTAATTATTAAATTTCAAAACCGTTAGTACATAAAAAAATGATTAAAATTTGAAACATTGGCGTTTCTACAGCCTAAACTACTGAATCAATTTTCATGAATGATCACTCATTTTATTTATTATGGTTGCAGTATTTGCCTTTTGTACAAACATTAAAAAAAAAGTATATTCACAATTATAATATTGCAATAAACTGCCAAAACTGATTTTGCGATTTTGTACCTTAACTAACTGAACATCTGATCTGTGAAATATGACTTGTTACTTTATGAAAAATTAAAAAAATATCTTTTAAGTTCTCTACAATCATAAAAAAATCAACTTTTCACAGTCTTGAGCTACTAAAATCATAATTAAGGTAAGGACTATAATAATTTCTTTGAAAATGTATATGCATATTATTTTCAAAGAAATTATTAAATAATTTAATTTATCATGATTTTCTTCCTCAATATTTGGTACCAGTAACACTTCTACAAAAAATGATCCAAATCTAAGAGGTAAAAGGTTCCCTGCTAAATCTACCACTAAAAATGTTGTTAAATCACTTTTGAATTCCACCAAGAAGCCACTGGAGACTACCTGCTTACACAGTTTAGTAAACAATATCAATGTTTACACTTGGCAGTGGCTTGCCTCCATGCTGCATGGCCATTTTATTCTCAATGTAATGACAGTTGTGTTCTATATTGGTCCTTATGCTCAGCATATTTGCAAAGATTAGTGTAAAATCATCAGATTAGTAATCTTGAACCTATTATTTGAGTGAAAACTGTACAATTCACTCCAAAACCAAAACCATATCATTTTACGAAGCCACTTATACGGTGAAAACCTATCAATAGTAATTCACATGAAATAAATTCTACATATACATAGAAACTTTAAATTAAGAATTGCATGATCTAAGCCCATTTCAATATTTTATATTCCTCTGTAAACAGAGAGCTTTATGTTTATGTTTAGTTAAGGAAATAAATTAAATACAGCCATTACTGAAATGAAGTAGCTGTTTTGGTGCAGAAAGGCACACTTTGACCAAGAGTAAAGACTGATAGGTTCAGTAAACTTCATAAGCAGATGACTGCTTTTTGGTGGATTTCAAAGATGATTTAAAAACAATTTTAATTGCAGACTTGGCACAAAACGTTTTACTACTAGGTGGTTTTTGTTTAAATTTATTTAAATATATTAAATTATATTATTTGTGATTTTTCAATGATTACGGTATTAATTACTTCATTTTTTTACATTTAATTTTTAACTTGTTCATCAGTGCAATGAGGAATAAATATATTTAAATGTCAATAGAATTTAATTAAATCACTGGACAGTTATTTATTAAATAGAATTTATTGTTGGGAATTAATTGATTTTACAAAATTAAAAGAGATTCCTGATTACTCGATATTCAACACCATTTAACAAGAGCATAACACTTCTGTTAAAATTACAATAAATGATGTTCTTCAAAAATTGTCCATGTTACTTCCTTTATATTAACAAAATTATCATTTTTCATCTATGTGATGACAAATTTAAAAAGAAATTAAAGAAAACATAATTACATGTATTCTTCAACAGAAATTTTATAATAAACACTATTCACATTATTTATCTTGCATAACATTATAAATTAATTTAATGTGGATAACGTTATATTTTGTATGCACATTGTAAATGTTGTATGACTAAAGTAATGTAGAAAAGACATCATACAAATTTGTCATATGGTTTGTATTACTTATTTGTTTCCCAATTATTAATTTATAATATTTAAATTGAAATAAGTTATAATTATTTATTTTATTTGTTTCCCAAGATGTTAATGCATAGATACAGTAGAATGGCTTCCCATGGTACCTAGTAAAGTTTGGTGCAACATACATTTCCACACCATTTCAAGGGAAGGCGAGTTTGGAGAAACTCAGTTAGTGGAAAACGGGAAAGAGGAATTACTTCTAAAATAAACTCTCTTTCATTCATACTATTTATCTCTAATTTCTGTAGAAGTTGAAAACACATCTCTTGAATCTCTTGCATCTTTAGAAAAGCTACCACTAGTTGAAATGTCGCTCCCAATACATGTTAAATAGATGAAATGATGCATATAAAATATACTGTACAATTTATATCAGTGCAGTTAAAATGATGAAATTGAAATAAGCTTGCTAAATCAAACTATTGTTTAAAAAACAGCTTAAAAAATGTGGGACAGTTTCTGAATCATGTGAAACGAGCAACGCAATTTCACTTGCAACACTTTTAATATTTCTTTTTACCAAAGACGAAGAAAGATGAGCATAACTACGACCTCTAGGTATATTTCAAAATCAATGCTTTGATTCCTGTAACAAAATAGGATGTAATAACTGTTATAAAAAAAGATGTTAACCATTTCTAATTTGTAAAATATTGATACAACAAACTGTTAGGTTTAACTGTTATTATATAAAGAGATTAAGTATAACGAACATATCATTGAAAATAATCTACCACAGAAATAAGTGAAAGATAAATAAGCCTAAGAAAAGTAAAGGATATAATTGTTTTTAATGGGTATAATTAGTGTTTTTTACTAGTTTAGTGAGAACGAGAAAGGTTCTGATACCTTGCAACAGATGTACAAAGAACTTTATTTGCTATAAAAAAACTTTTTTGCAATATACAAGGGGTGTACAGGAAGTAAGTACCATTGTGAAAAAAATACAAAACTTCTTTTTTTAAAAAAAAAAGAAAATTTGTATAAAAGAAAAAATCTTGTACTACTTTTCTACATAGTTTCCAACAATGTTCAGACAATTGTTATAGTGGTCAACCAACTTATAGAACCCTTCCTCAAAAAAACCATCCCACCAATGATAACAGTCATAGCTGTACAGAGTATTTCATGACGTTATCAGTTTAAAAGCACTTACACCAAGCTCACACTTCATATGCAAGGTAAAGTGGAAGTCGGATGGCACCAGCCCTGTGCTTTATGGGGGGGTGTTGAAAATGCTCCCAACATAACTATCAAATAAGAGCTTGGGTGCCTCATTAATCGTTCATTAAGTGTCTCACATATCATGCTACATTAATAGTGATTCAATGAGAAGAACCATAATAATAATAGTCTGTCACAGAACATAATAAACATATTTTTTTGGTCTGACACTGTTGTTTTCAATCTTTTGTTTTTTGAAATTGAGTGTGTTGTCACTCCATTGACTGCTGTTTCACTTCCAGGGTGACATGACGAACCCAAGTTAAGTGACCAGTCATGACTTGATTTAAAAAAAGTTCACTCCCTCATACCGAGTAAGAAGCATCAAAGTAATGCCAAGTTTTTAGGTTTTGTGAACATCAGTAGGCATTTTTAGAAACCAGCAGGAACACAGTTTGTGATAACCTAAGCAGTCTGAAACAATCTTGTACAAAAGAGATCATAAATCTTGCAGACATTCATCAGATAGCATTGTAATTGTGAATTGTCTGTTCTCATGAATTTTGTCATCAACTCAACTTTCCATACTAAATTATCGTTAAAAAGATTGCCCACTCCATGCCTCATCATAGACATTGGTTCATCCTTCTTTAACTTCCTAACTCACTTTCTCACCATTCTCATTGCATTTTCACCTTTAACATCTTGAATTTGACAATGAATTTTGACTGGTTTAATCTACCCTGCATTCCACTGAATTTACAGAACAAATCTCACAGTCGACAGGTTCATGAGTTGCCTTAAACATTTTTTTTTTATCATACAATTACAACTAAGAACAAACTTGACTAGCAGTACTCATTGAAATACAATAAAATTAAGAAAAAATTATTCCACTAAATAACTTTATCTCTATAATAAGTCTAACGGCTTTTTTCTTTTAAGCCTCCTCACAGTGTCACTGTTATTAAAGTTCAGCAGTTCTGTGTTGACATGGTCTAGAAGTCTCTTCTTGTGTCTAGCTGCAGTAGAACTTATCACTTCTTCAACAGTTTCTATTTGTAGATCTCTATGAATATTTTCATCCCTGATATACCACGGTGCGCCAATAGCTGTCGGCAATAATTTTTTCTGGAACGTTTGTATAATTTTAATGTTAGACTCTTTGGTACAGCCCCATAACTGCAAACTGTACATTCACACTGGTCTTAGCACTTGTTTATAAAAGAACAATTTATTATAAATGTCTAATTCTGATCTTATACCGAGGAGCCAGTACATTTTTCTGATCCTAACATCAAGTTCTTCTTTCTTCTTTTTAATGTGTGCCTTTCAGTTTAACCTAGCAACCAATGTCATGCCAAGGTGCTTCACTTCATTCCTACAAGAAATTATTTCACAGTTAAGAAACACAGACACTTCATTTATTCTTTTATTCGTAAAAATTTACAAGAGTTGATTTGGACTTGTTCAACTCTATGTTCCACTTCTTTGTCCAAGCACTGACCTTGTTAAGGGTATCTTGAAGTTTCTTAATAGCTGCTTCTACCGTGTCCTCTATTGCCATAATAGAAGTATCATCGGCAAAAGTAGCTATTGTTGTATCTTTCCTTGAGATATGTCCCTTATTGTAAAGAGCAAGTATAGGGTAGGTCCAAGGACGGTACCCTGAGGTACTCCTACAGAGATTTCCTTAAGTTTATGAGTACTCATCACCATGTTTTATCCTAAAGAGTCTGTCTGTCAGACATGATGTCAAAATCCTACATAATTGGATTGGAAGGTTTTTTTGAAGTTTGTATAACAACCCCTCATGACACACTTTATTAAATGCTTGTGGCACATCAAGAAACACACTTGAACATATTTTCTTTTCCTCCAAAGTAATCACAATTATATTTGATAACCTGTGTACCAAGTCTATTGTCGATTATTAGTTCCTGAACCCAAATTGGTATTTTGGAATCAGTTCTCTTTCCTCTACAATCGGCTTTAGGTTTTTAATCATCAGCTTCTTAAACAATGTAGATATTGTTGACAACAATGAAATAGGCCTATAAGAGATCTTATTGGTTGGATCATTGCCAGCCTTGTGAATCATGTCTCAAACAATTTCCACTGCCTTGGTACATATTGCAACCTAAAAGAAGCATTTATTAGAAACAGTAATTTTAGAATAGCGGTTTTTGGCAATTCCTTTAAAACTTGTCCCGTAATTATCATATCCTGGAGCCTTTTTAATTTTCAAATTATTGATTATTTTGTTAAGTTCTTTTAAGGATGCAGGCTTAATAAAAATACTATCCTCTCTGAAATCTAATACAAAATCATAACTCCTTGGTTTAAACATTTAAATGCACACAGAAAACTGGAAACACTAAGCAAATCAAATATAATAGTGTCAGTAAAGAGGCAATGAATCAGAAAGTCTAGCACGCATGCATATATAGCGCCAATAGCAGCATTGCAATGGTGCTAGAACTTTCTTTCTACCACCATTTTCTTTCTGAAAATGGTACTCACTTTCTGAATATACCTTGTACTAAAACAAAATGATTTTTTGTAAAAATGATATAATTGAGTATAACTATGCCCATTACTAATGACCGTTATTATATAAAGAATATATATTACTTACTTGAATTTTCCTCAGTATTTATAACTAATTTTGTTTACAGATTGTAGAACTGACTCATAATCTTTTGCACTGCAGTAAAAGAAGTAAAGGTTTTCCGAAGCAACAATATCCATAACTATAAATATTATAAAAACTATCTTGTGGTTACTGACCTGTTGGAAACGTGTTTTTCGATGTTTTGGAAGTGGAGTATCATTTAGACTTCCTCTGCTACCTCTTTCAGGACCTCCAAATCCTTTATAAGATTCCTCCAGTGGCGATGCCCCAAGACTTCTCAAAGCTGTATCTCCAGAAGCACTTTTTTTAACAACACTTCTCTCGACAGTCCGTTCTACAGGACTCTCCAAAGGGTTTACATAGAGGTTAGAACTGTCCATCAGAGGATCGGGTGTTTCTGCAGTCAAGTCACCTTGAGAATTAAATGGTTGAGTATTACAACTTGCGTAAGTATCTGAGCTATCGACACTGCCCATGTCCATTGGACCATGTAGGTCTAGACCGCGTCCACTGCGTAACATTTTCATTTCCAAGCAAATTGGGTTTCGGAAGTCACTGGTTGGTAATGGCATTAGATTCTCCGCATCAATGAACTCTTTGAAATCCTGAGACAAAAATTCATTGTTATAAAAAAAAAATAATCAGTTTACTTAGTATGACAAATTGACATAAAGTTACAAATGGAAAAGTAACTTTCTTTGTTCACCAGAAAAGAAAATAAAAAAAATTAATCTTTTGTACATTTACACAACTAAATATTAAATCTTCCATTTCTTGTCAATATAAAAGTATAACTCTGATTTTAAACAGAAGATAAACAGAAGAATTACTTTTTTGTTGACAAGAAAAATAAACAAATTTAATCTTCTTTACTTTTACACCACTAAATGTTAACTCCTCCATTTTTTGTTAACAAAAAAAAGTGTAACCTTGATTTTAACATGATAAATCTACTTTATTATCAATATACAAATATTACAACGCAATATACAGTAAGTTATACAGTTATCCAACAAATTCCAAATTCAAAGAAATTATTTGAGCAGATACTACTTATTAAATTTTAACTCTTTTATGGTAAGAAAAAACTAACACAAACAAAAATATGCTGTCAATAAAATTGTTGATCTTTCTTCTCTTTTGTTAACTTCTTGACATTAGTGTTGTTTTATTTACGTTTTCAAATCATTATTTATTGATCCTAAATAAATAATAATTATTATTGTTTGTGCCTATTATTGTTTTTCTTATGTGGGTAATGTACAATACTTCTAAGACAATAAGAAGACAAAATCACCATGGTTGGTTGACAAAGATAAAAGACAAACTTACAAAATAAAAATACTAACTACAACCTCCAGCTACAAATTCCAGTCACAGTGAATGCAAGCTCTGGACTGTACATGCCCTAGCAGTATTTAGGTATGATTAATTAGATTTCTAATCATTACGCCATTACAATTTGGTTAGTAGTATTTAAATTTATACATCCTCAGATGACAAAATCACTTGAAATAAAGATCCTGAGTGATCATTTCTATAGTAAAAAGTGTTATTTGCAAAATTTAAGCCTTTAATAAAAATGTATATAACTCTGAAAAAGAATTTAGTTTAGAGTGTCTCTCTCTGCCAGCACCTATTTGTACAAACATGCATATCTTCTGTTCTAAACACTCTGTTCCATTGAGAGTTATATGAAGTCATTGAGATAATTCTGTTAATGAAAATAAACATATCTTATTTTCTGGTTTTCATTTCATGAAGTTTATTTTTAAGTTGTAGTTTTCAGTAGTATATAAATTTATGTAATTATACAAGAGGTAAGGCATATAAACATATAATTATTGCTTTATCAGAAATTACGTATTTACATTAAAGTTAGTTCTAAATGAGCATTTGGTTTTGAATATTTTAGAAGATTCATCATTGTCCAAAAATTTTTCACCCATTTTTTTAATTTAAAAATATATAAATGCAATAAGCCTATGTCATATGAACATACATACATTTTTTGCAAAGAATTCATATTTTGTTAAATGTTTTTGATTATGAGCTAAAATACGTTCATTGAAAAGCTATGTAAACAATGTCCTCATTCAATGACAGAATATATTTTTCTAATTCATACATTATTTCTATTAAAAATAATTACTGATAATAAATATACTTTTATTTTTAATGATCATGACAAGTATCATGTTATGAATATATTCAGATATTTGACCACAAAATATTTAACTGTCATATTTATCTGAGTAACATAGCAATAGTTTTATTATTTGCATTGGATTTAAACCACTAAGATCCTGCACTTACCTCAGTCCAACCAGTTCAAAGCTTTTTACAATATGGAGTAATACTGTTTATGCAACATCATTAAGTTTTTTTAAAAGTTCACCCAATTATAAAATATTTTTTAAGCAGTTAAATTCTTAAATTTATTACTGCTACTATTACTACTACATAACTTCCAAAATGGGTACCTAAGTCAACATTTTAAAAAATTGGAATTAAACTAAAGAGTAAAAGTATATATAAAAATAAAGAAATCATAAATCTTTTAAAACTATTTCTTTAAATTCATTTACAGAAAAATATTTGATATAAATTATTCCCCTTATTCAACAATAAGTACTCTATTAAAATTTTAATAAGACAACACAAAATTATAAGATGCTACACAAAAGTTCAGGGAATTTGAATTTCATGAAATAACCATTTGTGTATGACCTGTGAACTGCTGCCAGTAGAGTTCTCTTTGTGAATTAGTATGCCAGCAGCTGTAATGGTGTAAGGACGTGTTCTTAATTTTTGCATGTTTGTGTAACTTTGTGTTTTAGTGTTGCGGCTACTTTTTAAACTTATGTAAATAGCAGCTTTTAAGTACAAAGAACCTGCATTCAATTTCGCTTCAAGTTTTTTAAAAAAATAGCAAAAAGCCATCGCATGCTTGTAGAAGCATTTGGAGACCATACTATATGAGTCAAAGTAAAACTTCTTTGTGGTACAAATGCTTCAAGAATGGATGAATGTTTCTTAACAACAATGAGCGAATCTTCAACAACCACAATACTGCAAAACATCGCAAAAGTGTGAAAGGCTATAGTTGTGATTGTAGATGAACAATCCATATGTCTGAGCTATTGTAGAAGTGCCATATAGTCCGTACAACGTATCTTGTCAGACAATTTGGGCATGAGGTACATTGCTGCAAAATATGTACCAAGACTGCTGAGCAATGACTAAAAGATGACTTCATCTCCGTTGTTGTAACCGGTGATAAGACAAAGTTTTACAGTCATGACCCTGAAATTAAACAGCAGTGAATTCCCAATCTTCACTATGGCCAAGTTTATGAAGTTCACAGTATGTTGATTGGTCAAGTCCATGTTGATTGGTTTTCTTACATCAAAGGCATCAAAGGCACAAGGAATGTTTTCCCCTCTGGTTAAACTGTCAATGGAAAGTTGTTTTACAGTCAAGTTGTATTAGGTACAAATGTTCAGAACAGTGGGAGAACAAGAGCTGAGTTCCCCACAACGACAATGTGCCTGGGCACATATCGTTAGTTGTTCAGAATATTTTTCTTCCAAAATCATGGTAGTAATTCCTTATCCACTCTATTCACCTGATCTATCTGTTTGACTTCAGTTCCCCAAAATAAAGTTGAAATTGAAAAGCCATCATTTTAAACAGTTGAAGATATCTAGGAAGAATCACAGGATGTGCTTTAAACACTTGCACTTGCTGACTTCCAGCTATGCGTGGAATCATGAAAAAATGCTGAGATCACTGTATCGATGCCAGAACAGACTATGTTAAAGAAGATGGTGGAAACTAGGAGTTATGATGAGAAATTTTATTTTTATGGGAAAATTCCCTGAACTTTTGCGGGAGCACCTCATACTAGATTTCACTCACATTAGACTGACAACATAAAGCAGAGGTTGCACATACACAAACACAAGTAAGCTTGCCAATTTATTATACAATAATTTACCTCAGTGACGTAATCCTCAATCAAATGGAAAATCAAACTGTGCAAAAATCTTAAAGTAACTAAGTTTATAAAAAATTATTATGCTTTTACTAGTAATAACTTTTACAAAATATTATCTTGAGTATTAATTAATCTACAAACAATGTAAAATTAGAAAAAAATTATTGTTTCTATTAAAATTATTTATAATTTTCTAACCTCTGAAATTTGTTGGCCCAAATGTGATAAAATATCCCATTTTTATAACAATTAATTAATTATTTATATGTAGTGATCAAATTTTTTATTTATAATTACTGTCTTCATATTACAATTAATTATAATGATTTACTATTACTATTATGGAATAAATAACTCTTCTGTCAATTATTTCCTTTAATGAAAAAACAAATACAAAATTAAATGGCAAAATATTAAGAGCATTTATTATTCCTGAACAAACTGCATTATGAATGACATATATTAAATAGAAGTTACAAAATTTATTTATTGATTAAAAATCTTTTGTAAACAATAGAATAAGCTAATTTTCTTAATTGAAAAGTCTAAATTAATTTTTTTATTAGGTAAACAAATCACATGTAAGTGCGAGAAAATGTACTTACTATATTACAGTGAGAAAGTGCAGAACAGGCTGTGAAAATAATGTTTTATAAAAATACAACAATCAGATTACATGCTTATGTAAACCATAATTTGCTTGTTTTATTACCTTTTGTGTAGTTATATAAAGTCTCCTTACCTCTCGACCATTTTTATTTATATTTATTAAGTAAATCTATGTACTGAACCATTTTGTTTAAATTTAACAGTTTTTGCTAGTGTAAAAAGTCACATATAGTTTAATATTAAATAATTTTACATGAAATCAAATTGAAAAAACCACCCTTATTTCGTTTACCCAGAATAATGATTAACTTAGTTACATTAATAAATTGTTGTATAGATTTGCTTTGATTGTACTGGAAATATTTTTTTTTGCTTTTGGTATTATTAAGCCATGATAAAAATAAGAATATAAAAATGGTATTTATGAGTGGTTGGGCAGATGAAAAGATTAGGAGCAAGTTGTGCAGAAGTTAAATGTAAGCCCTACAATAATTATTTGTTTATAATATTTATTTGCAAATTGTTTTTAACATGCCATAGTATTTACTATCAATTAAATAAAAGTTCTATTTATAAGTAGTACATAAAGTACTAAAGTTTTATGCTTACAAGAGATAAAGTTTATTAATGTAAATTTTATCCAAAAAAATAATAACTTCAGTTAGCTATTGACTTGTTAGTGACTTTTCACTTCAAGGGAACTGCAATATTTTTCTAGAGATGCAAAAGTTTAATGTATAACAAAAGTTTAGTTGATGTCATCAAGATAACATAACTGATCTGGTACGGCCAGTACACAGGATTATAGATGACTAGAAATTACAAAAACAAGGAAGAAGGAAAGATAGGAAGATCAAGGAGTTGTATAAAAGGAAAACGAATGATTGCAGAAGATTTATTGTCAAGTAAAAGCATGATGGTTAATATGGGAAAAGCAATACAGGTTTTAATAAACTGTCTCTATTAAATTATATAATTAATTATAAACACTAAAATAAAGCATTAGTTTAACAATCAATTACCAGTCTACTATTACATTAATTACTAATATAAATTACGTCTGTCTTCTCCTTTACTGTTTCTCCTTTTGTGTTTTACTATTTGTGTACAATTTACTATTTGTAGTCAAAATTGTGAATAATTTTTATATTGTTCTATTGTTCTATACTATTTTTTCTTGTATTTGGCTTGTATTTAGCTAAATAGATTGATTAAAGTTTGGAAGTAAAGTATGAGGCAAATATAATACATCAAGTGTTATATTTTTTAAACAATATTTTATTTATGAAGATTCTATATACCTAATATAACTGGAAGAGATGTTAATTGTTTATTGTCATATAAATTAAAAGGAAATCTTCTTATTTAGCCTATATTTCAAAAATGTTCATACCTGGTTATACTTACTTATTTTAAAAGTTGTACTTATTCATTTTCAGTCACTAAAGCAAATTTTTGCACACACAGCAGGCATTGAATTTACTTTTGAACTTGTTAGGTTGAATTTTATGAAAAACAAAATTTTTAAGCGATTTTTTTGTATTCTCAAGCCAGCTGCAGTGAATTGATTACTCACCAACAAATTTTGAAGAAATCACTCAATCTGATTCCACATCGGCAAACTGGTCCTCTTCCTGAAATAACAAACTACACGATTGCCTAGACTGCATGCGAAACTCAAAGTGAATTTTATTATTTTTATAACAGTTGACGCTAATATTAAAATATATTCATGCTATAAAACTGTGTGTAATACGAGTATTTATGTTTGAAATAATAACATGCTCTAATATTTAATGCATCTAAAAGTTAGTCTTTAAATGGTATTTTTTTAATAAACACTTGCATGCAAACAAAACCGTTGCAGTACATTTCAATCAAAAAATGATTTATTCAAAATTGAATGTATCAGCTTCTATAAACTTTGTTAATATGAATGAAAATACGGAGCATTTGATTTATTACCTGAAAGATGAACTTTATTTGCTTATTTTTATATTGGTACTTTTACCACACAAACTTTTTTCCAAGTACGAAACATTCATGCTATTCTTTTAATCATATATTACTTTTAAAATACAACACTTTAAACAATATTAAACATAAAAACTATACTACTGCTTTTAATAAATAGATAGATGGTGTTATATCAGCTATATGCAAAACATAATTTGAAAGAGATTCTACTGAAAATACAGGTAAATTAAAACAGTGTATACATTTCAAAAAAACAGTATGTTAGACAGTATTTCTAATTCTAAAACATATACTGTTACTTATTTATAGAATATTTATTCAATATATCTCTTCAATATTTACAAAATACAATACAAGAAAAGACACACTGACAAAGGCTATAACCTTATTAAATATGCTCTTTTTTTAAATTTTGTTTTTGAAAGTTACAAAAGAAAAATAATACCAATGATGACTAAAGTTATACCTAGAACTGGTTTGACATAATTTCTACACATTTTGACTAAGCATATATGAAAAGTTTTGTACTCGAGTTAATATATATTTAAAATAAAAGCAAGTTAGGGCCTATGGTTTTGAAAAAAATCAGCAAAAATTAAAACAAACCTGATGGTAGTATATAGGGTATTGTTTGGGTCCTTCAGGACCATACTAAGCAATTCTGACCCAAAATGTTGGAGCATTATTTAGTAATTAAAATTTTGTTTTTTTCTAATCGTTTTAATTTTTGAATCTACATATTTAACTCGAAAAACACTTCCAGAATTCTTAATTCTACAGTGCAAATCAAGTAGGAGTTTACAGTTTGCTCTAGGAATAATAATAATAAAAATATTAACATAAAGAAACAATGTCCACTTATAAAAATATATTTTTGGACATTGTCATGTAATATTTATATTGGAATGTCAAATTTTCAAGAGAATTGCATACTTACTTTATAGAATTGCAAAAAATTGACTGAATTAAATAAATTCTACTTGTACAATCTGTACTGTTGTTACAAAAATACTCAGAGGTCTTTTTATCTTATAAAGAAAAAGTATAAAAACAGAAACAGGACACCAATGGGTCACTTTATATCTGGTTAATATATCACCGATGGTCAATGTGGCTAAAGCACTGGCCAGTCTGCATTGTCTCTGAAGTGTGCACCTCAAGGTTCTTAGTTTGAGCTACAGACACTCCCTTTTCTTAACCTTTACCATTAATGCTGATCCCTCATCATCATTATTCTAACTGCCAAAAAGTGTAGGCATTAAAAAAAAATCATATACACAATTTATATAAAAGGCATTTGAGAACGAGAGACAAAATTAAGAGACTGGGATGTGCAGTGCTTGCTAGTTGTTATTGATCTTTAACCAGTTGTTTTATGCTGATAAAGTTGCTTTTGGTGAAGATGTACAAATTTCCTTAAAGAAAATATGGTTGCAAGATATAGGTTTAAGATCATTTCAAAAAGAAAAGGACTTATTAATATTATTTACACTGAAAATGACATCTTTTTAATAAAACAAAAAAGTCAACTTATCAAATCTGTTAGTAGTCTCTGTTATTTAAAGTGAATGTTTGGTATTACTGACAACAGTATATCAGTCTTCTCTCTCTATTGTTTGGGTTATTATCTGCTACAGGACACAACCGAATTGCATACCCCCAAATGCCAGTTTAAGGCATGATATGCACACACATAATGGCACACACACACACACACACACACACACACACACACACACACACACACTATTCCTACTTTGTTTATGGGTTGATGCAAGACTCTGCTTCAGGGGACATCTCCAGGCAGTTCGTGAAAAGTCATGGAACGTGGCAGAAGCCCTTTGCAGACTCACGCCAAATCTGGGAGGCCCAAGACAGGCATGCTGCCAACTCCTGGCTTTGGTAGTAAGCTCAGTGCTCCTTTATGGAGTGCTGATTTGGAGCAAGGCTATGACAGTCGCAAGCTATGCATGCAAATTTAGTGTGGTGCACCGCTGTGTGTTGCTGCGTGTCGTAAGTGGTTACCGAACAGTTTCCTATGACGCTGCATGCGTAGTGGCGGGCAAACCTCCAATGGAGCTGATAGCTGATGAAAGAGCGAAGTTCTACTGGCGCAAGCGAAATGTTGAGCTGTGTTATAGTCATACAATGGCAATTACAGAGGAGTGAAATCGGACCCTGGGGACATGGCAGCAACAGTGGGACAAATCAAAAAATGGACGATGGACATACCGGCTCATAGGTAACATCCAGGATTGGTGCAACAGGGATCATGGGGAGGTGGATTTCTATCGCACACAGATTCTCACTGGGCACGGTTGCTTCCGAGCTTGCTTTTTCCGTTTCATGCTGGAAACAGACTCGGCTTGTCTCCTCTGACTTCCAGCAGTGGAGGAAGATGCAGAGCATGTGTTTTTCTGGTGTCGGAGATTCAACGATTAAAGGATGAAGTTACAAACATACCTGTGAGGCAGCATTACACCGGAAAGTCTGGTTGCGACAATGATGACTTCAGAGGCCAACTGGAGGGCCATTGCGTGATTCGCTGCAGTGGTTATGAAGAGGTTGAGATCTGTGGATCAAGTAAGGAGAGCCAACGCTGTAAATGAGTAGGTGGTCAATCAGTCTACCTTCCCATGAAGTAATGACTGGCGGCGGTTCCGTGGGGGGGATTTACAGAAGAGGAATGCTTTTAGTGGTTTCTTTAGTGGGTAACAATATATCTTAACTTGAGTTTGAACTTAGCTTGAGTCCCACACTCTGGGGTGGTGACGGTACCCTACCCCAGGTAGTCTATAAAAGATTTTTTCCACCTTTTTTGGCATCACAAAACACACACACACACACACACACACACACACACACACACACACACACACACACACACACTAGTTTCATCTCTCAATTTGATAACAATCTCTCAATTTGATAAATGGACTTGTATTTAGATTATCATAGTTAAATATTCATTAAATACTATGGTGTTGCATAAAATAATCTATTTGATTATTTTCTTAGGCTAACATCTTCAGACAATTTCACTAAAAGCAATTATTATTTAAAATAGTTAGCAAATTGGAGGTCTATGGAAAGTTAAACTTTGTATCTTCTAAAAATTAGAAAAAACATCAGCTTTTTGTCACTTGAAATTTGAAAATCATTCCAAAAAATCCTTTCCATGTTAAATAGATAGGCAATTGCATTTTGAATAACACTGACAAAGAAGACATTAGAATAAAATAGTAAAAATTCGTTAACAGTTGGCTAAACTGAATAAACTAGAAGAGTTACAACAAAAACAAATTTTATAAAATATGTTTTTAAAGTCAACAAAGCTTGTTAAATAGAAAAGTACGAAAAATCTTCTATATTAGTTGTATCATATTCAACATTAGTACTTACTTTGACAAAATAATGTTTGTGGTGCAGAAAGCTTGCTAAAACAAAGGAAAAACCGTGAATAAAGATTTGCAAAAACAAAATAATAAATTGCCATATTAAGAGAAGAAAATAAATTTGAAAATGTAATAATTACAGCATTGCATGAACATGAAGATAAAAAAAAAATACCATGAGCAAATAAATAAAATTTTAAATAAAACATAAATTTATAAAGTGCATAGAGAATATGATAAACTATTTTAATATTAATTTTTATGATTACAAATTGACTTTATAATAAACTATAGTAAATATCAGTTAAAATGTTTTATTTAAAAAATGGTGTATTTCGATAATATAAAAAAAGTTTGTTTTTCATTTTGTGAGCTGTCTGTGACAGCACTCTAAAACCTAAGTAATCAGTTTATGATTTACTAAATAAAAGTAACACAGTCCTAACTAAAATTAACAAACAATGTTTCAAAAATTAACTTTTGAAGTCAAATGAAGATTGAGAAATGTGTTGTAATTGGTAATATTTCAAAAGAGTGACAATATTCACTACAAACATGTACATTTGTTTTTGTAATTTTTCTGTATACCATACTAGCAACAGTGGAAATCAATAAACTTTAAAATAAAGTGAAATTATATTTGTGGGAGAGAATATAGGCTAGATGGGTGGCAAATTTACAAGTACCTATTTTGAAGAAACATTTTTTAATATCATTTTAAAATTAAATAACTCAAAGAGTTTGGTAGTCAAAACAAACAGGAAATATTTTGTAATAACATTTAAGATAAATTAAAATATTGTACGAAAATGATGTTAGTAATATATAATGATAAGGTGAAGACTCCTGTAAATTATCACCTACATGTTTCAACATAAACATTTGTGATAAAATTTCATCTGGATAGATCAAACCCTACAAACACATTTTTACTTTTTATGAGTACGTAATCTCAAGATCATGAGAATACATCTTGGAATATTTGACATATATATATATATATATATATATATATATATATATATAGACACACACACACACACACACACACACACACACACACACACACACACACACACACACACACACACACACACACACACACACACACACACACACACACACACACACACACACACACACACACACACAATTTTCAGTTTTTCTTCAAATAAATTTCTTCTAATTCAAGAATATTCAGATTATTTAGCCTTTAAATATCTGGCATCTGATTTAAATACAAGACATATTATTTAAACCCTGAACAAAAACAAACAATAAGCCCTAGGCCTAATTTTCTTGATATAACTAATAAAAAACAAAAAGATCATTCTAAAGTAAAATTTACAGAAAACTAAATACAACAAAAACCAATTGAATTGGCAGAATTTCATTATCCTACATTTCGCAAAATGACTGCTTCTAACAATTTCATTTTGCAGGTAAATAACAGTACCACTCAATGTTAATGATTTTCAAGAACTCGACAATCATAGTACTTAATTGCCTCAACAAGTAACAGCTATAAATCCACAATGAAAAGTTGCATTATTAAAATACATGAAAATAAGTGTATCAAAGGAGGGAAATATTTTCTTATCAGGTAAAATCATAATTGAATATGACAATAGTCTGAAAAAACTATGCGATGGTACCATTTGTAATTAGGATTATGATCTATTCTTTCTGTCAGTGGTCTATCCACTCACCTCATAAAGGCTACCGTGGTTTCGAAACTCTATCGTTTCATCTTCAGGCCGTGATACAAAATGTTAAATCCCTCTGTCGAGGTTGTCACAAAGTCAAACAAAACATTAAAACATACATCACAAACACTAAGCACAATTACAAGATTAAAATATGTACGATGAAATTCGGCTTGGCCAAGCAACACGTGCAACTCGTACGTCGTTATATTCTGTACCACTTGTAATCAAAATGTAGTTTTGATAATTGACATTAACAGAACAAAAATTATTCCATCGTAAACACCCAGGCAGAAAGAAGACACAGACATTTCAAGACCACATATGATAAGTTCTACTAATTTACTGTAGGACAAATTGGTATAAAATGTTTTATAAAACATATGTTTATTAAAAATATAATTGTACTCTAGAAAAAAGCTTAAGCTCCAAGATATACAGACAAAACATATTGATAATTTTTAATAATTTCAGTGTAATAAAACAGAAGACAAGATTATTACACTGATTTTGAGGATTGTCTATATTCCTTACTAAAAACACAATTTTTCTTTGTATAGAAATTGAAACTAAACACTGTGGTCATTATTAGTACTTTACATTATCTCCTATTGTGCTATATTGTAATTAAACATTTTTTTAAAATGAGTGTTTGTACAAAAAGTAGAAGTAAATGAGCAAAAGAGTACCTTTTTTCAATATTTAATTGGTACTTTAATAAAAGGTCAACTCTTTTTAGAATACGTTCTTAATGCACTTTTAACGGTACATCTTGTTTTAAATCTTTTTTGTTAAATCTTATTTTTGTAAATGAATAACAAGATTTAAGTAAAAATTTTAAATTAATTGAAACATTGATACAAAACAATTCACTGAAAATAAAAAATGTTCATTTATTTTTCTTTTTAACCTCTCATAGGTAATTTTTTTTAAGGAAACAATGTTTGTTTCTTATTTGGGAATACCACTACTTCACTATCAACCAACGCATAAAATATTTAATGATGAAGTTAAGAGTACTTCCAAGTCAAATTGTAATTAATTTGCCATATTCCTTTGGAAAATTTCATTGAACATACAGAGTGTCGAAAAAAATCTAAACAACTTCTAAGGAGTCAAATATTTTTCTCTTTATTTGTTTCACCCAACTTTGGGGTACACTAAATCAATCACTTTTTAATGTTCTGTGCCTTCCTCGTAGCCCAGTATTGCTTCATTCGTTGTGATCTTGCTTTTCTTTCTTCGTCAGAGATTTGGATAGTTCGCTTGGATTTGACTTTGCCTTGGAACTGTTGCTTCTTGTCCTTGGTTATTGTTTTGGCTGTTCTGTCCATGAGCAGTGTCAGTGATCAGCAGTTCTGTTGTCTTTCTCCGTTTCTCTAAATCAAAGTGGTTTGGCTCTTCTACTGCGAAAGTAGTCAAATATTTTTTTGGTTAGTCTATTTTTGTTCATTCGGAAGATGTGCCCATAAAAATCAATTCTCCTTTTTCTTATTGTGTCTGATAGTGTTTCAGTTTTTTGGTAAAGAGTTTCATTACTGATTTGGAGTAATTGGTTGTTACGGAATTTGGGGCCTAAGATTTTTCGTAATATCTTCCTTTCTTTGATCTCCAGCCTTTCAAGAGGGCCCTGGGTTGTGAGAGATAATGTTTCAGCTGCATATAAGGCTTCTGGTTTAATTACCGTATGATGCATGAATACACATCAATAAGTGCCTTCTCTTTGTATTCCAGGAGAGGGACTTCTTGTTGTATGTGTCCTTGGTAAGTTGGAAGGCTAATTCAACTTTATTTCTCCTACACTACATAGCTTTTTTCTAGGGCATTCCAGCTGATCCATTCCCCAAGATATTTGAATTCTTTGACTATCTCAATGTATTGTTCTCCCACTTGAAGCTTTTTTAGTAGTTTTTGTATGTTTGTCAATATTTTAGTTTTTCAAATGAAACTTTGAGACCCATTTTTAACGCTTGCTTCTGGAGTTCAAGAGTCTGTTCCTTATCTTCTTCCAATGTCTCAGCTAGTAAGGCCATGTCATCAGCAAAAGCCAAACAATTTACCTTAATGCCTTTGTTCTTAGTTCCTAGTCTGATTCCACTATGCATATTCACGTTCCACTCTCTAACTACTTTTTCTAGAGCACAATTAAATAACAATGGAGAGAGTCCATCTCCTTGTCAGACTCCTGTTTTAATCTCAAAAGAGGTGGAAAGTTCTCCCATGAATTGAACTTTGGAGAATGTATTAGTTAATGTTTCCCTAATAAGATTTGTGGTTTTGTTATCAAGGTCTAGTTCTTTCAGAACCAAGAATAAGGATTCCCTATCTATAGAGTTGTATGCTTTTTGAAAGTCAATAAAAGTGATAACATACGATTTAGCCCTTGACTTTTGGTAGTTCATGATGTATTTGAGGTTAAGGATTTGTTCCGGACAGGATCTCCTTTTCAGGAAACCCGCCTGGTATTCTCCAAGTTGATGGTCTAATTGAGGTTCTGCCCTATGTAGTAGGACTGTTGAGAATATCTTGTATGTTACGTCAAGGAGAGATATCCCTCTGTAGTTGTTAGGGTCAGATTTGAATCCTTTCTTATGAAGTGGATGTATGAGGGCTATCTTCCAATCATGGGGGGATTCTTTCACTTATCCAAATTTCTGCAAGGATGTTTCTGAGAGACTGTATAGCACTTTCGTTGACATTTTTCCAATCAAAGTTCAGCTGTGATTTGATTTTCTCTAGAAGCCTTATAATTCTTGAGATTCAATATTATTGATTGGAGTTCCTCGACTGTTGGAGGTTCTGAGTCAGGTTTAGTTGATGGAGATATATGAAAGTCCATCTTTTCTAATGGTTCCTCACAATTAAGGAGATTTCTGAAATATATTGCTAATATTCTACAAATATCCGTGTTGTTATGGGCAACATTCCCATCTCTATCCTGAAATTGTAGAGTTGGTGGATTGTACTTAATCAATTTCTTCTTAAAATTCTTATAAAAATTTCTTACATTGTTTTTGGAGAAGTCTTCATTAATTTGCATAAGTAATTGATCTTCCTGAGCTTTTCTGACTGGATATTTTTAATATCCATCAATATTTTTTGATCAAATATTTTTAATAAAACATATATACATTTTAAAAAATTAAGAATGACATATGGATCCTTAAGTTTTATTGGATATAATTTTTTTAATAAATGTCGACATGGTTCTCATTGTTGGCTAAAAGTTAGATCTGTAATCTAACTCTGACCATACTAAGCAGTTTATATATATAATTAAAGCACAGCATATATTTTTAAAAGATTCCTAATTGTTCTAAAATGGCTTTTGAGTTATATGAATGTTTTCAGACTTGTTCTGTATTGTACAAAAAAGGTCAACATTTTGCAAGTATTGCAGGGTCGCTGAACATAAGGGAGTCTATGTTATTTTGCAAACAAGACCACCCTATAGCTACACTACTATGAGGAATATGTCAAAATGAGAATATGGTTTCCATCATACTGCTTTAACAGTAATTGTTTTCAATACCAATTTTGAGTATCTTAACAAATATGGTTATTTTCCAGTCTAGGCCAGAAAAACAGCTGATCACTTTTTGAACTTTTATGGATTTTGTCATCTTAAATAACTAATGTTTTTGCAGAGTGTTGCATATATTAGTTGTTAATTTGCAATCAGCTGTTGTTATACAGTTAGCACTCAATTGACATTGCTACAAAAACAATTAAAGAATTTTGTTTTTATTGGAAGATAAATCATTGCCTGTTTTTTTATTCATTTAAATTTCAGACAGTGTCATTGTCTGATAGTCTGCTAATAAAAGCACCAGAAGTTACAAAAAGTTTACTTCAAAATAAGTACCTGAATAGATACGAAGATGATTATACTAAGTTTATAGAATGGTGTAAGGATGAAAAGATTCACACTAAGGACTGCCAGATTAATGTCACTTTGAAGTTTGAAGTTTTGTGTTAATAAACACTACAAGTTTGTATTGTACTAATGGCTAAAATATTATAAATATATTTATAATATCAATATTTTTTTTTATCTCATGTTAATAAATAAAGTGAAAATTAAGTTGATTTTTGTTTTACTGATTGTTGTTCTTAGTTCACAAGTATGATGATACTGTTATTAACAGTTATTGGTACCGTTTATAACTCGTATCAGAAGTAGTTTTCCTGTCCTTGATCAAATTTCCATGCAAGACATATGATCAAGTCCCAGAAGAAGGTTACTTTCGATATTAGTGATGAAATATACTATTATTGAGAGGACAACAGAAGTGGACAGGATATGTGTATTAATAGAATGAACAACCATAATGTTGGAAAAATTACTTGGGACAACTTTCTCATTAGTAGAGGGAGTATTGGATGATCCAAATGAAGATGGAGTGACATTCTGATTGAGGCAACAGTAATGGAAAAATAGATCTTTAGCCAACTAGAATGAAGAAGAAGAAAGTAATTATATCAGTGTGATGAAAATAATAAAAAAACATATGATAAAGTAAAAAGAACTATGGCGTTTCTATATCTAATGTCATACAATAATTTAAGTTTCCTTCAATTTCATAAATTTGATTTTTTTCAACCTGGTAATCTCCCTAATCAAAGACTGTGATCTCTCATAATCTTTCTTCTCTAAACATTACAAAAAGAACAGCATTGTCACTTCTTGATTCATATAATCAGAAAAATCACCTCATATTCAAAATAAAAGGTGAATTCTTCAACCACTCTAATTATTGTTGAAATATTGATTTCCTGAAACCAAGCACTAGATCAGTAGTTTTCCATCCTTTCTTTAACTGAATACCACTTGATATTTTCATATTTTTTTTATGTACTACCTAAATAATGAGAGCTCTATAATACCTTACAGTATAACCGAAGGAAGGAATTTATGAAAATTAGTTACAAAATGATACATGTTTAGGTTTTCTGAATTTTTGTTAATAGTTTTACACACAGAAAACTTCAATATTTTGGACTGTTTTCATAAAAAAATAACGGTTTTTTTCACACATCGCCATGATAGGCCCAAGAACCATGTCAGTTAGGATATGTGGTATTCTTTAAAAAAATATAAATGTTTTTTTACGCACCACACGTGTCAGTTAGGATATGTAGCCTAGTATTCTTTAAAAAATTATAAAGGTTTTTTCACGCATCACCATATTAGGCCTAACAACCGTGTCAGTTAAGGTTTCAGTACTCTTTAAAAAAAATAAAGGTTTTTTTCACATTACCGTGATAGGCCCAACAACCTTGTCAGTTAGGATATGTAGTATTCTTTAAAAAAATATAAAGGTTTTTCACGCATCACTGTGTTAGGCCTAACAACCCTGTCAATTAGGTTATGTAGTATTCTTCAAAAAATAAAGGTTTTTTTCACACATCACCGTGTTAGGCCTAACAATCGTGTCAGTTAGGATATGTAGTATTCTTTAAAAAAATATAAAGATTTTTCACGCATCATCGTGTTAGGCCTAACAACCGTGTCAATTAGGTTATGTATTATTCTAAAAAAAAAATAAAGATTTTTTTTCACACATCACCATGATAGGCCCAACAACCGTGTCAGTTGGGATATGTAGTAGTCTTTAAAAAAATGTAAAGGTTTTTTCACGTATCATCGTCTTAGGCCTAACAACCGTGTCAGTTGAGATATGTAGTGTTCTTTAAAAAAATATAAAGGATTTTTCACGTATCACCGTGATAGGCCCAACTACCGTGTCAGGATATATAGTAGGTTATTTTTTAAAAAAATATAAAGGTTTTTTCACGCATCACCTTGTTAGGCCTAACAACCGTGTCAGTTTGGTTATTCTGAATTATTTAAAAAAATTGTTTTCTTATCACCCAAAACCCGTGTTAGACGTATTTTTATTGTTTTACCGATTTACAACACGTTACTGATTTTCGCCGGGTAGCAATTTTGAGATTATGTTGGTCACTTTTATTTTCGATTTTTATCATACTTCTCGTGCTTTCATATTTTGGATTCTTGCTTTTGGGCACATAATATAGCATTTTAGTAACAAAAATATCGAAAAATCCAGGTTATGCTACACTGCATATTTACCATTTTTTCATATGGTAATTACACAAATATATATACTACCTTACAATTGGCACTCTGCGTAGGGATTTTTTTACATTTAATATTGAAAATTCAACATAAATTGAGAAATTAAAGTCAGTTTTGAAAAAAATGTCAACGAAAATATTGAAAATGTTACATTAAAGCAATAATTTTGCAATAAATAAAACACAGATTAAGATTCTTAAAATAGGATTGAATCTATGTTCATCTCAGGTAACCAAATCTCAGGTCCAGTAAATAACTACAGTTAACACATGCCACAAAACTAAAAACTAATAATTATTTTGGGCTGGGTAAGTAGTATAATGACGTTTTGTAAAACGGGAATAGGCCTATGTGTATCTCAGATACTTAAACCATATTCGTACCAAATTTCATCTTAATTGGTCCAGTGGTTAAAGCGTGATTGAATAACAAACAAACAAACACACAAACTTTCAGAAAAATAATATGAATTAGATTGTCCTGTGTCACTTAATTTACCACTGTGCTATATTTAAAACAAAAAATATGGTAATTCAAAAACTTGGAACATTCAAAAAGTTGTTATAAACTTGTTCAAAAACTTATTGTAATTCAAAACTTTAAAAACTTGTTATGTGCATTATACATTTTTTCATACTCTAAAGATAACATAAATTTTCTGAAAAAACAATGTATATTTTGCATTAGTCAATAATGCCCTCTCTTTCTCATGATACCAAAACAACACATTTTGAGATTTGTATTTTAAACACGTTATTTTTACTCTTTCAATTAAAATTAAATTACTGTACTTTTATTAGATTTAGTTTCAAAAGCTAATTATCCAGTTTACTGTCAAATGCTAAAGGTACATTATTGCCAAGACAAAGCAAAAACACAAGACTCTTGCATTTAACAATATAACAAAACAAAATACTTTAATTAAGAATATAAATAAAATTTGATAACTACTAGAAATTTTTTTACATTGTAAATAAAGTAATGGTACCAATACATAATGAGAGTCTAGTTAATAGAATATAATTTGTCATATTTTATTGCTTAAAATAATTTTAAAGTTCTCAAACAACTCACACAATTTCACATTTAAAATAATGAAGATATATCTGTTATTAGGCAGTTATCCTTCATATTTCCAAGTGCTACATAAAAGGTAAAGTGGTGACGTTTTTGAGTCATTAGTCAAGAACTGATTATACAAAAGCTTGTTGAATTAATTATTTAACTTTAACATGGTATCAATATGAGGTAGGTTTGTATATTTTGTTATACAAACTTACATAATATTGGCAACAAATTCAAATTGATAACTAAGCAGAGAAATTTTTCTGTAAGAAACTCATGTAATGCATTAAGAAAAATCGTTACGTAAAATTAGTAAAGCATAATTTGTATACCTTACTACACTCAACAACTACATGAATATTTGGTATAGAAAAATATTTACTTGTTGTAATTAAATTTAAAACTGTTTTTAAAACTTGTCAAATTATTTTATTATACTGCCCTGTACTACACTTAATTTGTGCAAAATGGATCCAAAAAAACTAAACATTCTGAAATTATACCTTTTGTGATTTTATGAACTTTAAAAAAACTTCAGATATAAAATATTGTTGTATTAATAAATTAATTATTTGTAAAACAATTATTATTTCGTACTGAAAGAAAGACAAAAGTAGGAATTTTTTTAATATAGCGTGTAAATTTTAAAATATTTTTATTTATTTTTAAACTTTGCAGAGACATAGTTAAGTAGAAATAGTCACTTCTTACATAACCTCAAATAATTGGTTCAGTGTAAGAAGAGTGTGACGTACAAAATTATATCAAAATAAATAAGAGTGAAACTAATAAAAAGTGAATAGCATTCAAAGACAATGCTATTTTTAAGTAAATCTGCTACAAAAAAGGATTAAATCTGGCAAACAGAAAGAAATAAAATAAAATGTTACTGTTAATATAGTTAGATGTATTAAAGCAATGAAATCATACCCTATTCAATTTGATTCAGTAGGTTTTAATGGGGCATGAAGAAACTGGTCAGGTTAGGAGCAAGCAACAAAAATCTAAAACATCTAAAAGCATAGTTAACTATCTAAAACTTTTATATAAATTTAATTGGTGGTTACCCCAAACCCGCTTTACAAGCCAACCTGTTCGCGCTGGCCTTCGAACCTCAAAAAAAAAAAAAAAAAAAAAAATAAACTGAAAATTTATTAAAACAAGGAAGAGACTATTTTACAGAATATTGTCTATTTGGTTATAGCTTAATAGGTGTTTGCCTTAAAGGTCTGTAGACTCAGGCAGCCATATTGATTTTTTTTTTTTTTTTTTTTTTTAACGTCCGACTATTGTGCACACTTGGGCTAATGCAGACGATGGGATGATTTATAGTGTATGAAAATGCCAAGCCCTCGCCAGGAATCGAACCCGGGTCCTCGGGGTGAAAGCCTAGTACGCTATCCACTAGGTCACCAAGGTTATTGAATCTATGGCTCTATAACCTGATGTTAATTAACAATATAGATTACTCGGTTTTCGTTAAGGTAAAATTATACTTGACATCTCATTTTAAGGGTCTTGTATGTTGGGAATGTGGTCAGATTTTTACATTTTGTGTTTATTTTTTGCCTTTAAAGATATAGGAGTAAAAATTACAAAGCAAAAACTGTACACAAAATGTAAAAAGCTGACAACATTTCCACATATAAGACCTTTAAAATGAGATATATCAGACGTAATTTTGTTTTAACAATAAGAGGGGTAATCTGTATCATTAATTAATCTGTGTTTTAAGGAATAGATTCAATATAGGTGAAAGGGTTCACAGACTTTTAATAATAATGAATACAAATCAGTAATAAATTGAATATTGAAAATAAATTAGGATTCTTTGAATGTTCAAATATTAAAATTATTAATGCCACGTTTAATAAGAAATCACAAATACAAAATATTCTAAATATACAAAACTGAAAAGCTGTTTGCAACATTAACTTTTTTGATATAATAAACATTAATTGATATTTGGAAAATTGTCGAAATTTTCCTGTCATAAAGTTTTCACTTTGTAGTTTGTAAAAAGTTGTTGTTCTGTTATTGCTTTATTATGTTGATCAATTAATATTTTTATAAAATATGAACTGATGTTAACATAAAAATTAAAATACAGGTGTTTTAAAATCTGAATTTCTTAAGAAACTGTTATAACACATCTAGCTATTCATTACAAGGTTAACTATTATAAATAAGTAGGGTATTTATCAATCGATCATATAACTATCAAATGCAGGCGAAAGTTGCGACAAGAAAAAAAGGACTCACAAACACACACACTGTTTTACAGTTAATAAGTAGCACATTCAACAACTATACTAGTTCATGCATATTTGGAAATGAGTTGAAAATTACAATGAGAATTTTGTGATTGAAATGAAATATTTTTTTCGAGGTTAGAAATTAAGCAACTATATTTTATTTTTAAGCATTACCTATTTTAAGTTTTTAATTTAGTAGACAAACCTTATGTAAATACTGAAATCAAATTAAATGTTTAAACTTGTTTCACGATATGTATTCATGGTAGAGTGACAGTTACTTAATGCTTAAAAATAATTTGAAATAACTAGATAAATTAATTTCTGTTGGTTGTGATAAATTTGTACAAAAGTTAATAATACAATAACAGTTATTAAAATCTTACAATTATTCTGTGTATACTGATTTTTCATTAACTACTGTAAATAAAAATCAAATATTTTCTTATCACTTAAATTAAGTAACAAAATACTACCTGCTTTAAGTTTATATTTTAACAGACAAAATGTTTCTGCGGACATATAATCAAGTAGAAAATAAAAAACATGTACAATTTTGCAAGACATTGCATTGTAGTTTCCTCTTGATGTATAAAAAGCCCATACTCTATTAATTTATATAGGGTTTTATATATATATATGAAAAATAATATATTATTTGATGAAATAATATTTTATAATTGAAGGTTACATACAAAACGTTTTCTGTCATTTTTTTTACTAATGCTAAGCTTGTCTCACTTCTTTAACTTATTTTTGTTCAAAGAAACAAATATTTTAATCTAAATCTTGTCTAAAACAATTTACATCTTTAAGTTAATCTCTAAAAATCGTCATCACTAGCCTACTAAATTCAACATGAATATTCACTACTTCAAAACAAAAATTAGTTCTATACATTAATTTGTTTTAAATTTCGAAACGTGTAAAACATTAATTAATTTTGTGAAGTTCAAAATACATTTTTTTTAATCGTTTGATATCAACTTAGATGTCATAATAAATATTTTCCTAAAATAAATAATAAATAGATAAATAAACTTAAATGTCATAATAAATAATGTCCTGAAAATATTTTATGAAACGGTTCAAAAGCTTTAAATTGTGTTGCTGTTTTACTTGTAGGCATTGTGTTTAATGACACTAAGGACTGAATAAAAAAGACAACTGAAACCACTACATTATTATGGCAACTGCAAAAAAATTACGTAATCTAAAAAAGGTACAAACCTGACTGAAGTGACGTTCACTTCATGCTTTTTAAAACCTAAACATTTTGTTACTGAAAAATGCACTATCCTATGAACAGCTGAGAAAGTGATATTTTGTAAAGAGTGGAAGAGATTTGTGCAAAGCAGAAATTGACAGTAAGCGTAAAGGAAAGAAGTTGACAGCAAGCATAAAGGAAAGAAGTTGGTTTATACTACCTTGGCGTTGCAAAAGCAACACTCGAATTCATTAGGATATTCATCGACCTTAGACATCATGTTGCTTTCATTTTTGCTGTCATTTTCCTACAGAGATAGAAGAAGAGACGTGACAGAAAGAAAGACAGTTAAAGAAGAGATAAAACAAGCAAACAGCAAATGTATTTGATATAATACCTTTAAATGTTCTTTCATGTCCTTTTTTGTTGTTGAATTTTATTTTATGTTTTGAAATACTATTTAAAAATCATTATTACACTTTCAAAAGCTTATCGTATTTTGAATCAAATCCAAAAGCAAGTACTGTATTATTCTCCCTAGAAATGTGTTATTTGAAAGCCTAATTGATCATAGCTAACGGTTCATACTTTTAAAAAAATATTAATTTAATTGATTTGTTTAAAAAATATTTTAGAACCTATGTCTTTATAAAAAATTAGATTAATTACAGTTCTTGTACTGAGTATTACTGAATTACACTTCTGAATTATATCGGTGATTTCTTGGAACAAAATTAAGAAAACATTTCTTTATTGAATGAATTAAATAATGGAAAGCACCCATCTTGATTTTGTATTTGTCTATTTCTTCATTAATTAATTCTTAACACCTTTTTATAAAACAAACATCAATTTAATTTTTTAATTATTTTTAAAAAAAGTTAAGAATTATTGACAAGTAGGGAGGCAGACATAAATCAAATAAAGTCGGGTGCCTCTCATTAAACAATTTATTCAATATAGAAAATTTCTCTCTCTCTCTCTCTCTCTATATATATATATATAGAAAAAAGCAACCGAAAATCCATTTAAGAATAAAACTTTTCTTATAAAGAAGTGCCCTAAAATGCTTGGCTTACATTCATCAATCATTTTTCATTTTTTTATATTATAAAATTGGAAAATAGTTAAGGAATTGAGTTTAAATTTTGTATATGACCATTTGATTGTTATATTTTAAAGTATGAATAATATAATTGTTTTTGAAAACAGACTTGTGGTTTAACATATAAAATTAATGAGGAAGAATGAAAAAAATTGTTATGATGACAATATAAGGTTCAATGAGTTAGCTACACAAAATTTACAATCGTTTAACTTATAATATTTTTTCTTGTATTATGAATAAAGTTATCAATAAACAAATCTTTGTCAGTGTTTACAACAACCAAATTCTTATTTAAAGAATTTATATTTTAAATTTTTCTTCGAACTCAGTTAAACTTTGATTTATAAACTTTTTTAAACCTTTGTTTGTCATTAAAAGAGGAAAGTTTTTTCTTGCAAAATTTATGGTGAAATATTTTAAAAATATGAAACAGACTGCAGCGTAATATTCAAAATATACATGAAAATAATACCACATGTCGTTTCTTGTGAAATTTATACATTTTCACCATGAATATCGTACATAAAAATTATAATGTATATTATTATGAAGTATACAGTATTTAGGATAAAGTAAAACACTAAATGATAAAGTATGTATAAAAAAACACATTTAATTTTTTTAATCTGAAATAATTTAAAAATTATAAACATCTTTGTTCAAGAAATAATACTTTACAATGGTTCTGTTTTGTTTCTAAATTAAAATAGTTTTAAAAAATTTGCTAGATAACATTGGGTGTTATTTTATGCTAAATATTTAATTTGAACAAAATTTAATCAAACAATTTTAAATCTAGTTTCAAGGTGTTGGCCAACCTTCTTCTGTTCACTTGCGTAAAAAATTTCAGATTTCCGCATGTCGTAGATTTGGCTGTACATGCATGTATGCATACCATAACAAACAAACAAACACACACACACACACACACACACACACACACACACACACACACACACACACACACACACACACACACACACACACACATATATATATATATATATATAATCACATAGATACCAAATCTGAACTCAATACCTTATTTTTATTTTTTGAAATTATAATGCATTTGATAAAAAAAATATGACACATGGAAGGAAAATTAAAGATTTTCCGAATATGTTATCTTTATACAAAATGTTTTCTGTATTTTTGATCTGAAGAATCACTGTCACAAGTTTAGAAATGCAACTAAGCAATACTCTAAATAGGTCTTTACAATTACAATTACAATTACAATTGTACACTGTACAATATAAAATAAAATATTTTTGATACAGTACACAGTTGTTCAGACAAATAATGTATTTAAAAAGAACACACATTCACTCATTACATACCAACATGCCTGTCTACCTCATATTCTATTAATGGTGCACTCAATTAAATTAAATTAAAAAATTTAATATATAAATTAATTATTTTTATTGTGGTACCTTCATATCTAAGAATAAAATTGTAATAACATTGTTTTAATTTATTATTTAATTATAGTTCATAAGATTGTGTTAATTTTAGTTTAATAAATGTTTATTATGTTCAGTACGTCAACAATTTCGTAATTCATTTTATTTTTTATGTGACCAGTTTCGACTTTTTCTGTCACCTTCAAAACAAACTTATTATAGGTTATGTTACACAAATGAATTCACTTATAATTAGTTATTGTTAAGTTTGGGTCAATGTTTAAAATTAAGGCCTACCTAGGTAATCTTCTAAAATTGTTTGGTTCCTAATGTTACATTTATTTTTAGTTTTATTTAAAAATTGATTTCTGGACTAATCTGAACTACTGAAAACATGGTTAATATTCTTTTATCTATCTTTATTATTATTATTTTAAAACAATTTATCATAACACCAGCTATTCACACAAAAATATGTTTTAACCTTCTAGAAATACCTGGTAAGTTAACAGGTACAATAACTATAAAAACCTATGCAAGAATTATTCAATCATTTATCAGAAGTATAGACCAGTGCATGCAGTGGCATAATTAGATATCCTTCTTGGGGAGGGGATTAGTTCATTCAAGAAATGGTGTAGAACCTACCATTGATTCCAAAGCCCTCCTCCAGGAAATTTTGAGTAATTGTTTTGAAAAGATGTTTTACAATTGTTTAAATATTGTTTATAAAAGTAATGCATAGCAAGTACACAGAAAAATTACTTTATTTTTAAAAAAGTATAAAAATTATGTAAACTTTAAGTGATATTACAAGATGGGGGGGAACGAACAGCCGATGTTGTGACCAACAAACACATTTTGGAAGATGAAACCTTCACTGTCATTTTGGTGTAGGATTCTCTACGTCAGACTAGTTATCAAGTAATCTGCAATCTATTTTTCTAAGAGTGCATGGCATGAAAAAGTTAATCTGTGGCGATTGTTTTATTCTTTTTTATGGTAAAGACGACACCAAAGTGAGAAAAATGTAGATGGTAAGTTAATATTTTTGAATAATATTTTTTCGAAAAAAATATTTCTTGTAGTTTGGCTAATACAGCGGTGTTAATAACAAAACATTTACGATTCAGTGGTCTACTTCTCAGTACTAGGTTTTGTTATAAGCTGTTTGCAGAACAGCTTTTGTGTTCATTGTGATGTTTAATCATTTTTTCCAGTAATGTATTATAGTTTTAATACATAACATTATCATTAAGAAAACATTATTCAGGAAATTTTGAATAGTTTTACATAAGATAACTGTTGTTGAAACTCACAGCAACTCATCCCTCATTAGAGGGATGAACAATTATAAATGTTGCACAGTAACAATTCAATGCTCACCAGATTAAGGCAAACTTGACATTTACAGATATTTTAGCTCAACTCTACATAAATAATAATCATCACAATACTAGTAATAAAATACTGTAAAAACCCAATATTAGTAGGTTTATAAATAATTTTTTTATGGTTTTTGAAATTTCTTTGTGTATTTTCCTTCTTTGAGAGGATTGATTGATCATCGATCATATTTACGCCACTGGCTGCACGATAAACATTGTTGGCAAAGCTTTTGTAAAGAGAAGGCTAACCATGCTGACATTACTTCACCACTCTTACAGTCAATCAGAAATCTTGTTATTACCAGGGCTTTGCAAAACAAAAGAAAATCCTTGCTTTACTTTGTGACTTTGATTTCTAACAATGTTTATATCGTTACCAATAATAATTGTAATTATTAACATGTTCAGATAAATACGTTATTAATTTACTTGATGTTTAGAGTATTTTTTTGAAACTATAAAACTTACAGTAGATTTGTTCTAAAGATGGTAAAATAATATTGCAATCAATAATCTGAAAATAGATATTTAAGAATTGTTGACGGTAAGAAAAAGGTATTTTTTTAATGAACTTGTTTTATCTCTTAAAACACACACTCTTAAGTGATCACAAATTAAAGTATTTAAAAGCAGTAGTTGTCATTAATAGCAAATGAAATATTAAAATATGTGTTCCTAAAACCAATTATAACCTTTATTACAACAAATTATAACCTAAATATAACCTATATAGAATTCAAATATCTTTGCTTGGTAGGTATTCCCCTAGGAACTTTTTTAGTTTTAAGGTAATTTAACAGACTGTGTAAGCTGAAAAATTATGAAACAAGAGAGTTTTTACATTGAAGAACAAATTAAGAAAAAATATAGTTGCTTCAATTACGTTTCTGTTCTTAAACTAGAAAAAATGGAGAGGATTCAAATAAGTTTTCCTGAAGTTCATAATTGCTGATTGTAGTATCGACAGAGCTTGAGAAGTGTTTTTGTTTAAGGCATACTAAATTTTTAGTTGTATGAAGTCCCAAGATAAAACTAAAATTTTATCAAAACTTGTGGTCCTGAAATAGAAACTTAAATAAAAAAAATATAATTTTTATTCGAGCAACTTAAAATTGTCAATTATTTCTAAGTCAAATTTTCTAACCCATTTGTGGTAAAAATAACCTTGTGTATATTATTGAGTAATGTATTCATTTACTTTCAATTAATTTTTCAACACTTACGAGAAAAAAATATTATTTCTTATTCAATCCATACACACTTATGCACACTCACAATTAATTATTTTTAATTCAGTTTTAATAATTATTTGTTAACATATGCCTACTCATTATTATTACCAAACATTTCTGTTATATACTGTAGATTTATTTTCACCCCATCCTTCAAACATAACCAAATATAGCAATGAATCAAATTTTGTGCAGCAATTCGAAATTTTAATGTGTTTGGAGAGAATTCGTTTTATTTTTAAAAAATGTATTATATCAAATATGAATTTAGATTTTATCTTAATATAACCTCAAATATGATAAACGTTATGTATCATATAAGAACAAAGTTATTTTGAGAAACACTAACATAATAAACTAAACATCAATTTATTGTTTTCCTTAGCTAATTCAATCATTAACAATATTTATAATAGTCAACTAAAAACTTTAAATAAGAAATACTTGTGAGGTAATTTGACAAAGATTCCTTTTTTTTTTGACTAGTACCCATTGAGTATTTTAAGAATACACTATGTAATTAGAAATTTTATTAGTGCATTCATAATGTTTGTTATTCATGCTTGTTAGAAAGTAAAAAGTTTAATATAAAATGTTTAATAATTTAAAACAGTTCTGACTGCTATAATTAAACTTATACTGTTATTAACTATAATTATTTATAAATTTTGTAAACATTTTGACTGAGTTTGTCATTGCAATTTATTTGAAAACTAATGCTTGAAAAGTAGTTTCAATGAAACATTTAACCGAACGAAAGTGTTGATTCAGAACAAATAAAATACAGCTATACTTTGATATGTATTCTTGAAAAAATGTTTTTTACACTTAGGAATGAGGTTATATTGAGAGGTGATTTACAATATTTACAGAACATGAACACTATAAATGCAAACACTGAACACTCAAGGCAAAACAATGGTTAAAGTTAAGAGAAGAGACAATCAACAAACAGAATCAACGTACATCAACAATACCCACACTTGAAGGGGTCCCAACCTGAAAACATTCAACAAAGTTATAATCGGGATACTCTAATTGAACACTTATCCAGTAATAAAGTAAACACTCTGTAAAGTCATTGTTTACGTTCAGTTTCATAATAGTTATCAGCCAGGTAACCTATTATCTTCTGTTTTACTGAATAAAACATGCATATAATTTAAGAAACATTTTTTTAATAGTTTTGTAGACAGATATACAAGTGAATACATAAATTATTAATGACCTTAATGACTATTTCTAAATTATAATATCTTTTCCTTTAATAATTGTTAAATAATAACTGATTAATAGATTGTAATGCTGCCGATTCTGAAATAATATTTATAATATGCATACATTTATAATCCATGAAAATAAATAACAACTATAATAAATAGTGCAAAATATTACACAAACTTTCTAACATTCAATTATAATTTAGATGTAGTTCAGTTAGAGTTCAATTATGTGTGTTAACTGTAGGACATTTATGTGTGTTCATTTTTCCTTTTTAAGGGTCAACAAACATTGCTGAATTTCTGAATCAGATCACACTCTGTATCTTAAGGCATGTGTTTTTAATTATTTTATCAATAACTCACTAGATGTTAAGCTAAATGGAAAGAATAAAAATTGTTTTGTTTGTCAACAAAATAAAGAGTAAATGAAAACAGTAATTATAGAGAATTTGTTTACTCGACCTTCCTGGGTTTTGTGTGTTATGAAAACGTCATTCAAACACTCCCAATACACAACTAAATTGTGTTTTTACACTTTGTAACTATAATTAAAGTTTAGTAGGTCAGTTCAATAAATACCGTAAGAATTTGGCAATAGAAACCTAGATTTTCACAATCAGTTAAGTAAAAATTGGTTGGGAACCCTTCTATTAAATAATTGATCTTTTTCAAATCAACTCCAGTGAAAATAACAATTCTCAAAGGCTGATTATTGCTCGCCAACCCATTGAAAGTGCATTTACCATAACTAAATACGATTAGGCTTGTTTTAATAGATAGTGACAGTGACTCAAGTATTTGCAAAGCAGAACAGATTAAATACATTCATTCTTATTAACTGTGCACATGTGAGTCCTACAAGTAGACCATAAAAAGCACTGAAATTTGTTGTTGATAAATTAAGTGAACAATATAGTCAGTAGGATGCAGATTTAATACAATGAAGGTTAGTGATTTTGAGCTGAAACATTAGTAATTCTATCAAAATATGCTGAAACCACATATTCAGGAACTATTATAGATATTATACAAAAGTTATTTTTAGTATCTATTGTTTAACTTTTATTTGCTTAGTAGCTTGGCATGGTTAGTCCAAAAAAAAAAAAAAAATATTTACCACATTAAAATATCAAAATGGATGTTTTTTGCTGTACTTACACAACCATTAATTTAGATTGGTCACTATTTTGATGAAACCCTACCCAACCAAACCACCAAGCCAGGCGAAATAGAGAAGCAATACGAGTATATATTTTGCTTTCAGTTTTAGTACCCTTATATCCTAAATTTGACATTGCCTATTTCAGACACTCTTACATATTTTTATTTTTATAAACATTGGAAAATAACATTTACAAAGCATTAAAAATTTGGCCAAATTTTCTTATGAAGTGCTTTGAAATGTTTAAAAATTAACAGTAGTCTCGCAATCACGGTGCTCAATAACGTTAGAGTAAAGATGTTATTTCATGCTTTGATTTCGAAAGAAACATTTTAGTTACAGTATTAAACTTTTAGTTCTAAAAACAAAACCTTTCTAGGAACAAACACAAGTAATAAAACAATCCTTTAGAATCACCTAAGCAACTGAACTTGCAGAAATCGCATAAGAGAAAAGTACGAGTGGAAAATAAAGAGTAGGCTGTCAAAATAAGGTCGCTACAAGATGGCATATTGACAGTGCCATCAAAATTATAATGTACTGCTGATAGAAGCAAAAGACTGAACTGTCAACATTTTTCATTCTGCTGATAAGTGTATTTATTCTCAAGACAAAGCTGTACGTTTATTCTATCACACTACACTCTGGCTCAGAGACGATTGCACACTACAGCGACCTCTATCTTTTTTCAGAAAAAGATTAATTGATTTTTATCTGCCATAATTTTTAAATCTGTAATCATAACTGTATTTATTTATTTTTAAACCTAAATCATATTCTTCAACTCGTAAACTTGGAATATATGACACAATATCTTATTTCCCGATAACTCCATACTAAACAAAATTTGTAAGGCTACATATATTTATTAATTAACAAAAAATATCGAGTTCGCGTGGAATTTATTTGCGGTTTCTGTTTATAACAGACAAGATATAGTTATGAAGAAAAATAATAGAAATGAATTATTATTTCTATTATAAAAACAGAATATTTTATAAAAAATATATTTTATTTCTATAGAAAAAAAACAGAATAACGTAGAATGTTTTTTTTACCAATAGGCCTAAAAACATATAGGCCTAAAACAAAATAGGCCTTGATATGTTGTTTTAGGGCATTTTTGACAGATTTACTCTTTAGTCTATATTTTTTTTTAAATAAACCAAAATTAATAATTACTAAAGTTCATAGGTCTATTTTATGATAGACCTACATACATTGTTTATTTGTCAATATTATACATTTATTTTTATGGTTATATCCTGAAAATTATTACTTTTTTTAGGTTATATTAAAAACTATTTTAATGTAATTGTATCAAGTAAGTTTAAGTGCTTACATAAAATTTTGTATTTTTCTGAATTAATCTTTGTCATGTTGGTAACAAGTTATAGTGGTTTTTAATGGTCTTGTAGCCAAAAGCGTAAAGCTAGTGCTGGTGTAAGTGCCAATTGCTCACCGGACTGACTGGATTGTGAGGGGGTGACTGCGGTGGCATCTCTGGTGGCTCCAGGTCTAAGAGCGGCGGTTGCTGTGCGGGGGGTCGACGATGACGGGACGTGAAGTGCTCGTGGTTCCGGTAACATCCGGCCCCAGTTTGGGCGGGGTTCACACTTCCGCTCTCTCCCTCTGTACTGCCCCCGTCAACAGTAGTCATGTTGTGTCCCAGCACTGCGTCTATTACGCATAATACATTTATTTATTTAATAAAATTTATTAATAAGTGTACTCTAGTTTAAGGATAAACGAATTTATTTTCATTTAGTACAGAATTACCTATACTATTTATGGGAATAATAAATGTGTACCTTCGAAAATTAAATGATATAAGTAAATTAAGAGTTTACAAGGGTAAATACATTCAAGTTAACATAAAAAAATTGTATTTTAAAATTATTGACTTAAAATAAGCAACTACATAGAGCCTACATTCAGGTCTAAGCAATCCTATTTTGGGTTATGTCAGTTACGTGGTATTTCCCTTAAAAAATAATAATAATCACTTATAGGATGATCAAAACGCATTTCCATCTGTGATTGAATTCGAAAAAATAAAATTTGTAAAAACATAGCACATATTTTCTCACTTACAAAAAAAGTAAGTTATTTGTTTTCAAACAAACTCAAATGAAGCTTAAAACGTAGGGATCACCTTATAAAGTTATTAATATGAAAAATGTAAAAGAGCATAACTACTTAAAATCATTTCATCAGAATTTTGTTATACATTGAAACTCGAGTCAGTGTAACAAACTTGAAATAATAAAAAATAAGCCTATTTTTAAAGCGTTGCTAGTAACGCTTTAAATAGGATTTTTTCTAAACTTAGCCATAAATTTAACTGATAGGCTATTAAATTTGTTTCAATTATCTTGAGCTAGAAATTTCGTGTTTTTTTTGAAGTGTCGAACCAAACTTGTTTTTGACATACTGACCTGTACATTTTTTTCGGCCGTTCTGAGCCTCTTTTTAAATAGGCTAATGTAACTTAAAGAAGAAAGTTTGTGTGATGTTTTTCTAACATTGTCTTAGCTCGATCAAAGAGGGAACTGATATTTTTGATCATCCGATTTATGACCACTTTTTAAACATAACCTATTTATCTCTAGAAAGGATTAACCCACTTATAGGCGTACTGAATTATAAGTACGATAATTTAAATGATAATAATTATTATAATGTTACTAAACTGAAATAAAACTAAATAGCTTTTCTACTAAACGAAAATACAAAAACAAGCGTAGGGCCTACATTAAATTCTTTTAACATACTGTATTTTTTTGAGTTGTAAAATGAATGTATTTCCTTCGCCGTTAAAAATTTTAGTAGGCCTACACTGTAACTGAATATAATCCTACTAGAAGTACAGCCACCATTATAAAAAGCGTGTTCGTTATCAGAGGTTGGCGTCCAAGTAATTGGACTATTTACCACTACGAACGCTGCAAGCTGCAAGGACAGGGGAGAAAGACGTTTGAGAAAATAGTCAGTGCTATTATCAATTTACCTGTAGTTGAATACTGTGCCGCAAAGTGTTGCCAGCAGCGAATGTCTCACATATTTCTCATAAGGGTTATTCTTCTAGTACGTTAATATTCGTTTCACTAACTCTAATGAAATATCTAATGAAATATCAGTTATTTAATAGCTTTAGCCTCTTTATAAATTCTTTTTTCTGTTAACGACTGTTATTTTAGCTAGTATTAAATAATAATTGAAAAGAAATAAATTGAAAATATTTTTTTTTGTTAAAAGTCGGTTATACCAAGAAGCTTTGTTGATTCCGTACTTACCAGTGTCGACAATGACGTCAATGAGATCCATACTTTTTGCGAAAGCATCTCTGAGATTAATGTGATGGAATGAAACAATGCTACCTTCTCTCTTTGCACGCTCCAACGCTTCCCGCCGCTTAAGCGCTTTCTCCCTCCTCATCTGGTTCTTGTAGAACTCGGCAAAGTTGTTAACAATGATGGGAATGGGCAACGCAATCACCAGGACTCCACAAATACAACAAACACTGCCAATCACTTTTCCCAAAGGAGTTGTGGGATAGATGTCGCCATAGCCTACTGTTGTCATAGTGATCCCTGCCCACCAAAATGTTTCGGGTATACTTATAAATTTAGTTCCCGGCTCTTCTTTTTCCGCAAAGTACGCGAGACTAGAAAATATCAGCACTCCCATAGCCAAGAAAAGCATAAGAAGTCCTAGTTCTTTGTAAGAGTTTCTTAATGTAAAGCCTAAACTTTGCAAACCGGTCGAGTGCCGGGCTAACTTTAATATCCTGAGAATTCTCATGATACGGAAGATCTGGACAACTCTACGGACGTCTTGAAACTGGTCTGTTGCGTTTTTGTTAGTTTCGACAAGAAACAGAGAAACAAAGTATGGGAGTATGGCTAACAAGTCGATGATATTTAGGCCGCCTTTAAAGAACTTCCATTTGTTTGGGGACGCACTGAAGCGAAGAATGTATTCGAGAGTGAACCACGTGATGCACACCGCCTCGACCATGGCAAGTTGGGGGTTGTCGGTGACAGCACCCTTCTCGTCGTTCGCTTGCATCTGCGGGACCGTGTTGAGGGTGAGAGCGATCGTCGACAGCACGATGAACAGAATTGAGATGACGGCAATCACCTGAAAGAAATCTTTACCTGATATTCCTCGCCAACATAAACATTGATAAACTATCTCTTCTCATTTAAAATAAAAGGAATATAGTTTTATGTGCGTATTTTAGTATATTTGTGTTCTTGTATTGTAGAAATATTATTAAATAATTAAAAAACAAAAACGGAACTTAAATCAAATAAAAATATGAAAAGTGTTGATTCGTTTTATCATCTTTGCATGATGTTAGTATGATTCAATGTCTTTACTTTATCGCAGTTCGATTAATGAAGACGAGGGATCGACGTAACACAGACAAAAGCCAACAGTAGTAACTAGATTCGAACTTGCGCACAAGTCCGAGTTCTAGCGATCTGAGAGCTATCATACTGAGATACAAGCGCTCCCTTCATTTTTGTATAGTTCATAAAGAAATAACACAAATGTAATTTTGTTTAATATTTATTATATATATAGTTAAAGTGTAACTGTTTTCTGAGTAACAAAATCTGCAATTTGAGTTATTAGAGTAGTTATAATCTTTTGTTACTTCCATAAATATATAATTTACTGTAATAAGTACTGCTAATGTATTAAAGATGATATATATTGATTAGAGATTTGAAAATATTTGTAAACTATACCTACATAAAATCATCTACAATGTCATTTGATCTAATTTAGAAAAAAATTACTTTGGTTCTACTTAAAAAATGTGCTGAGTGGTAAAAATAATTGAATAGATATATTTGTAGGTGTATAATTTTTTTTAATTATAAAAATAACGTGTTCTGCAGATTCTTGCCTGTACGATATATATAATACATATATCTGTGCTTAAAATAAAACGTTAATAGCAAGGAAAAATTAAAAAATTATAAAACAAAACTGAATATACAGTACACTTAATATTTTTAGTGCAAAATAAACACTCACTGTTCTGCAGGCGACATAGCACAAGCGAAGTATGAATAGAGAAAGAGTAAGAAGAAGTGTACAGTAGAGAAAGAAGAAGTTATTTAGATAGCAGAGAAGTTACATTGAAAAAGGTAACACTGACTTCGAATACATCAAGTTTGCGTTAAACAACCGGAAATCAACATCTTCAGCCAGAAACAATCGCATTCACATTTTGGTCCATTTGATAAAAAAAACACACTTACGAAAATAAGACGATAGCAACACACAGAACACCATAAAACGAATAATGACAAAATGACACAGAAATAAACTGATAAAACACTGAAGATACACAAGAAAAAATGGTGATATGACTTGTTTTAAATACATTAATGTGTGTTATGAAGTAAATTACGTTTGTAAGTCATAAAAAGCCTAAAATGAATAAAACAGTTACTATGTTTGTGTAACAAATGTTTTAATGCTATATATACAGTAATTGATTAAATATGTCTGCCTCTGCAATAGCTTTAAAAAGTAACGAGTTTTAAGAAAATGCCAATGTTTCAGTAAAAATAGTTTAGTTGCTGTTCTTAATGGATACCAACTAAAGTTTAGTTTAGTGCACGAATTAAGGCAAATTGTACATAAACATTTATTCACTAACGTTTAGGATACATAAAGTTCTTCATTTCGAACAATTAATTATTTAAAATCTTCAAGATAAATGCTTGAGTTTTCTGTTACAACTGGACAATTATGTAAATAACACTTTTGTGTCGACACTAACCAAATCACAATCACTACTTATCACCCTCATGAAGTAGCACTAATCTGAAGTATTGGAGGATACTTTGTATTACAAAGTATTGGATATAGCCTACAGCATAAAATGGACGTTCAGTTAATAACTTCTTTTATATTATTTAACGTTTTAAATCTACTACTATAATAAAGATTATTAGAAATGAAATCCATGCTGAAAAAAAGGTTAGAACCTTTATACTCATAACAATGAAAGTGTCTTAAAACTATTATAACAATGGACTGAAATAAACGTTTCATTAAGGCTGTTGAGGATGCACTATGCTAAATTGAAAATAAACCGTAAAATATAGAATAAGTGTTCCTTTTTCTCCAACAGTTAAGATTATCGTACAAAAGTAAAGATGATTATCGTATACAATCGAATACATTATCGTATACAATAACGAAAACAACGAGGAATTTATGCAAACATATTATGGGACAATTACGAGAGTAGAAATAACTTTATAAACCACCAAACTGTGTAGAATATAAATCTGATAAAATGAAGAAGCAACATTAAAATATCATCAAGATTCTAGTGAATTTCTAAAAAATTGAATCCAAAAAAGTGAAAGATCATAAAAGATTCAGATAAAACCGCCATACCTGGGTATAACTACAATATTCAACGATAAAAATGAATCCAAGGAAGTGAAAGATCACTAGAGAATCAGATAAAACCGCCATACCTGGGTATAACTACAATATTTCACGATAAAAATGAATCTAAAGTACTGAAAGATCACTAGAGAATCAGATAAAACCGCCAGACCTGGTTATAACTACAATATTCCACGATAAAAATGAATCCAAGGTACTGAAAGATCACTAGAGAATCAGATAAAACCGCCAGACCTGGTTATAACTACAATATTCCACGATACAAATGAATCCAAGGTACTGAAAGATCACTAGAGAATCAGATAAAACCGCCATACCTGGGTATAACTACAATATTTCACGATAAAAATGAATCCAAGGAAGTGAAAGATCACTAAAGAATCATATAGAACCAACATATCTGGTTATAACTACAATATGCCACGATACAAATGAATCCAAAGTACTGAAAGAGCACTAGAGAATCAGATAAAACCGCCATACCTGGGTATAACTACAATATTCCACGATAAAAATGAATCCAAGGAAGTGAAAGATCACTAGAGAATCAGATAGAACTACCATATCTGGTTATAACTACAATATGCTACGATACAAATGAATCCAAGGAAGTGAAAGAGCACTAGAGAATCAGATAAAACCACCATACCTGGGTATAACTACAATATGCCACGATAAAAATGAATCTAAAGTACTGAAAGATCACTAGAGAATCAGATAAAACCGCCATACCTGGGTATAACTACAATATTCCACGATAAAAATGAATCCAAGGAAGTGAAAGAGCACTAGAGAATCAGATAAAACCACCATACCTGGGTATAACTACAATATGCCACGATAAAAATGAATCCAAGGTACTGAAAAAGCACTAGAGAATCAGATAAAACCGCCATACCTGGTTATAACTACAATATTCCACGATAGAAATGAATCCAAGGAAGTGAAAGATCACTAGAGAATCAGATAAAACCACCATACCTGGGTATAACTACAATATGCCACGATAAAAATGAATCCAAGGTACTGAAAAAGCACTAGAGAATCAGATAAAACCGCCATACCTGGTTATAACAACAATATTCCACGATGGAAAAATTTGGAAAGGGGGAAATTAATACACACAAAAAACTGTAGAAAATAAAATACAGGAAACAACATTACATTTGTTATTTAAGAGTTTAATATTTATTTATACACCTATCAGATGTTTTATAGACATTTAAAGTAAGGGATAAACTGATTCCAAACACGCTGATTAAATAAAATTTAGACAAAAATTTGTCTCACTAAAGTGATATCGTAAAGAAATTTCAAACTCAGTTGAAAATACAGTGCTGTAAATATTAATATGCTTTGTGGAATTTTAATCCTTTGAAATTATTATTACCTTCGGAAATAAAGATTTTTTTAAATACATTTTGTTAAATTTTATCATAACAGAAACCTGTATCGTATTATTGAACCTAACGAATGTAATAAATATAACTGACAATTTCATTTCGCAATTTTCTTATTTTACCGCTTCCTTCATAGCTCAAAGGATCAAACTAACTTTCAAGAATATCCTACAAGTAAAAAAAGATTCATTACAGTAAAATACAAAGAACACACAACACAACAAAGTGGTTGAGGGAAAAGAAGACACTTCTTCAATGTTAAAGTATCTGTGCGTTAAAGTATCCGTCATTATGCTTGACTATTGAGAAATAAAAACCAGTGTATGAAAACTCAATCATTTAAATTTGAAATTTGCAAACTATTTTAGTGACAATGCTGCACACAAAAAGTCATTTAACTGTTTAAAATTGTATCAATTATACAAAATATTGCGTACAATATTGTACACAAATAAATATTGTGTTCATATTGTTTTATTTTAAAATCAATTGTTCAATTCCTATATTCAACGGCTGGTATTTAATTGAAAACCAACCTTTATTTACAATCGGCTATTCTACTAAGATTGAGAAAAATTAATTACTGTATTACTTAAAAAGCTTATTGATTACTGGTGCTGAATTTATGTAGTTGTAGAAGAAGGTTTGTTGAATTAATGAAAATAGTTTTATAGTAAAAAATTTAATCTTTTTTTTACCTTTAAGTTATACAAGTTCATTAGCAGAGGCCAGTTTAATTGCAGTGTTCGTTTGTTGATTAAAGTGTCAAAGTTTATACGAAGTGAAATATATTGAATAAATGTTAGTCCAATATAAATATAAATAAAATAAGAAAAATATAATGAATGCAGTAATAAAATATATTTATTCAAAATATGTAGTAGTCATTTAAGTGGTGATACCTACATTATTGTAGCTGTATATTATTGAAAGCAAGATATGGATATTATGCTGTATATTATGGATATGTCATTCCAGATCAGAAGATGGTTTATGGTTAGAAACAGATGTTATGATTGGCAGCGAAATTAAATTAAATGGCGTCACCATATCACACCGCTGTTGGGTTGGAGGGGTAGGAACCGCAGTTTGGGCGAGACATCACTGGGGGTGCGGAAGAGTGAATCCAACCCAGACTGCAGTTTAGGGGTAAGGCAAATTTACATTTCTCATTTTGATTTTTTAACTTTTTTTGGTTTACTTACGAAAATATTTTTTTGAAGTATACTATTCAATATTTTGTGAAACACAATAGACAAGGTTTTCCTTATAATGTGTATATGTATGTAAGTGTTACGTGGTGGTCAGATTATAGCGAAAGTTTAAAAAAATATGTTTAAAAGGTTTTACAATTAACATAATTTACGCTTCCTTTTGTTAAAAAAAATATTGAAATTTGTAGTAACTGTTTTCTTGAAAATACTGTTAACTGTTTTGTATAACGTAAAATTAAAAATAAATTATCATAGATACTATATTTCCCTCAAAAATTCTTAATAGAAGTTTTTATATTAAAAAAAATAGTTTTACAAAATAATAACAGTTATTTTTCATGACTAGTTTTAATTTTCTTCTAAGTACTGTGAAATTTATTGTGTTCTAAAAAAAAATATAATTTTCAAATCCACCTAAGTCTCTTCTAAGTACCACGTAAGTGAAAATAAACTAAAGAAATTACCAGGAAAAATGCAAATTCTGAATTATTTAAATGTTTATTAGGAAAAAGTTAGGTTATTAGGTTAGTTATAAATAGGTTAGGCTAGGTTATGGTTAGCTTAAATTATGTTAATAATATCTTATGACCAAATTTGATAGCAAGGTTAGGATAGTTAGGTTATTAAGGTTAGGTTATTAAAAAAACTCTTTCTATAGTTTCAAGTAAGGTTAGGTTAGATTATGATTAGGTTAGGTTACTAATATGCAACATTTCCGAGAAGTTCAATGTGAAAATGTTGCCCAGTTTATTTTAGGCTATTCTTACTAGTAAGTGGATTCTTTGGTGGATTTGAACTACACTAGTAACGACCTATTCGAGAATGTATAAAAGGTCGAGAGACATAAAAGGTTGTGTTAGTAAATTTGAACAATTAATTTCAACAATGAAAAGAAAAACCTTCACTGCAACAAAATTTGCATATCTTCATAAGTAAATGTGGAAAAGTTAAAAAATATAGCGTTAAACTAATGAGGTTATAATTGGCGGTGTCGTGGAGGCGTGATTGTTGCGTAAGTCCCACTCCCAGCACAGTTTGCTTAAAGCTCGAAACATCTAGAACATGATATAGACACACAGCAACACTGCACACCAAACATGACAACATCGAAACAATCAGCTCAAGCCTTAACCAACAAGTTATAGCAGTAGTTCGTCCTACATGAATTAATTAATTATAATTAATCAATTATGATTATTACAATTAATTATAATAATTATAATTAGTTATAATTCTATTCAATTATAATTAATTATAATTTACATTATGAATTAATTAATTATAATTAATCTAAATGAAAGTTTCCGAAAGGTTACTTAACTTAAAGTTAAAAAAAGAAAGTATAACAAAAATATTATTTAAAAAATCAATTGTCATTACTTACAATTTTCGTTTTAATCAAATATTTTAGTTTGGTTTGGTTTTCACTGAACGCGTAGGTATTTTTAATGCAGTATTTTATTGTTATTCTAATTGACTAATAAGAAATCTGGTATGTGAACAAATATATGTAGTTGAAGCAATTTAAAACAAAGTATATTCAAAATATTTAATCTTGAAAAATGGCCAAGGTAAATCGGTGTTTCTTCATTAACTCTCAAACTGTTATTTGATTTCAGGACAAAATTTTTACGAAAAAAATGACACGGCTGTTAGTATCAAAGAGCAGAATATTTATAAGTACACGTGAAATAAATGAATAAGAAATATTATGGCTTTAATTCTGTTTTATGGTAAAAGACTCAAAAATGACACTAAAACCCATCGCTGGAAAACACGTAAAACTAACTTAATAAAATACTATTCTCGTTGTGCAAATGTTTTTCAAAGACTTTAGAACAAGGCCAAGCATTAACTAAGACATGCTTTGTTTATTGTTCCTTTGAAGCAATACCATTCATTAATAGGACCATATTTTTATAAATCTCGTAACATTTGCTTTGGTAATTTAAAATTTTGAGATTTTTAATTGTTTCCATAAACTTTATCAGATTTTTTAGAAAATTACGTTTAAAAAATGTATTCTGACAATTATTGTGATTTAACTTTTAAAATTTGACAAAAATTACAATTTATTTTAAAATATGGTAATTTTCCGTTAATAGTTTTGAAAATTCGACAAAGATTTGTAGACAAATATTAACAGATTTCACAAAACGTTTGGCCTACTTTTAAGACACATTATAAGAATAAAATCATTTCTTTTGTGAATGCAGTCATTTAAATTGTATTAAGTTGATTCAAATTAAGTAATGTATTTTTAGTTAATGAAGGAATTCCATTATAAATATTGCTTAAAAGTCTTTAAAAGAAACCAGTAAGTAACGTTAGGCCATCGAAAACATAAATAATTACTCGAAAATTAAGAATTTACTTTAACCTAAATTTTATTCATCGAGTATTACCTGTAAATTAAAACTTATAAAATACAACAATATGTATTTTATCCACCAGATAATAAGGGTATTGAAACCTAAAATAGCCAAAAATTTACAAAAATCGTAGTTAAAAATGAAAAATACAAAAATGTTTATTTTTTGTAAGTATAAAATATTTCGAATGAATTTTTACAGGCCTATTTAGAATTAACCCCAAAACCAGACGTTAAATATAATGACTTGTCAAGAATTTATTGTTAATTTAACACCGAGTTTAACGATTTGCCAATAAAAGTTGGAGAATGTAATAAAACGTCCAAAACGTTTGTCAAATTGTCTCAGAATACGATTATAATTTCAGACAAAATCGTCTGTGTGAAACCTTTTCTAATAATTGATTAACAAACTGAATGGAACAACATAAATTCACATATTTATTATAACACATGAACTCGTTAAAAATACAAAATGATTTTTTACATATCGACACGTACGTTCCAAACAGTATGTTCCACAAATTTGTATGAAGAGCATACATTTGCATACAATATATATATATATATAGGTTAGTAAATTTCAGGCAGTTAATCATAACCTATAATATTAATTTAGTGTTATTAATCCAGTAAAAAAAAGTATATAAAATTGACAGCAAAACGTAAAGGGCTAATTTTGTTTACCAATACTAACCTAACTTTTTTGTTTTTCAACGTTTGAAAATAATTAATAAATAATCGGAAAAAATATAAAGCCGTTTAGTTAAAGTAAATACACAATGGAAAATTATGTTTTATTTACAAAGCCTATATTACAGTTGTTTAGTCATGCCGCGACATACATCGACACAGAACATTTATATATACAACATATAAACATACAATATGAGAAGTCAAATCATCAAACAAGTAAACATGGTTAGTAACAATAAACACACAGTTAAATTTAAGTAAAACATAAATATTAATGCCACTGAAAGAAAAGGTACATTCAACAAGCAATATGATAATGAAGCTGATAAAATAATATAGCTTCATTTAAAAGTAGTATAGCATTTGTTTAACTTAGCTTACATTTAGATAATTAATATTCAAATGTTTAGTAAATATTTTTGATAAAATAATTCAAAATTAAATGTAACAATTTAAATATTATTTTTTAAGCAAAATAATAAATGAAATTTTCTTTTTTTAATAATATTGAACTCAACTTTAATTGCTTTGAATATTTTTCTTAATAACACATAGATAAACTCTAACAAGACATTAATTTATCTATATCTTCCCTGTAATGTAAACATAAACATATACAGCAATATTTCTACATACACAAAGAAAAAAACCGAATATATGCAGAGGTACATCTAAAAGATATACAGATGTACGCATCGACAGGAAGAAAGACAAGATAGAGAGAATCAGCTGTGTACTGCCAAAATAAAAATAAGCAACTACGTAAATTATAAAGCTAAAAATAGAATGAAATGAAGCAAGGTAGAAAGACTGTGATGAAATTTAGGAGACTACCAGATAAATGAATAAGTTTTACGCGATAAAAATTTTTCACAAACTTTTTCACAATTAAAATTGGAATTATTCAAAATCTTGCTGTAGTAAGACATCGACACGCAGACTGGCCGTTTTATTGGATTTTTTCATTACACTGAACAGTTATAATTACGGGCACTTAAACGATATGAAATGGAGGTTAAGACATAAATGGGTACGAACGCTCTAGAATACTCGCATAAGTTTGAACATAATTGAAAACCGCTAGGACTCTAAACAAACATGTTATCAGTTTTCGTGACTGAACTTGAAGCAATAAGTCAGTTCCTTAAGGATATATGTGTTCTGTTATAACAGGACATGAATGTAATCTGCACAGGATATAAGCATGGCTGTAGGACTACATCCTGAATTGCAAATGTGTTTAAATGATACGGATGTACCACTGCCACTAATACAAATGTATCTCTCTACTAATACATATGTACTACACTCGAATATATGTAGTAGCATATTTAACTTCCTGTGCTATTACCATTAATAACTACTTGAGGTAGTTAATCGCATCATGCAGCTATATGACTGGTATGATAGAAGCGAATTTACAACAATATTTTTTTTATGATGACAAAAATAGAAACCTGCAATACCACGAAATAAACATGTAAAAAGTGTAATGTATGCGTAAATATAAATTATTAGCATTCTTGAAATGAATTTAAGTCTATCTTTATTAGTATATTCGTGGCTCAGTGTTATGACTTCTGCTCATGAAACTAAAGGACACGTGTTCAAAACCAGCTTTTAATTTAACAACAAACTTTATTTTTTTAATTTAATATTTTTTGTTTACAATTATTTTAATATATACAAGTAGAAGCCCAGACTGACTCATAATCGATAAAACTATTCTAGCTGGAGATTTGGAATTTTTATGGTATTTTTGTACTATAATATAGGGTTGTACTAAGAAACTATTTCCAAATATTCAACCCCTAAAGGGTATAAAGGGGTACAACAATTTTTATTGGAAAAATATGCTTTAATCAGATCTGATCATTATCATCTGCTTGATTATAATGATCATTATATGCTTGATTAAAGATCTGATCATTGATAAACGTATTTATATTGAACTGGTATATAAATACGTAATAATACCTTAATACACATTAATTAAATTAGTTTTTCAGTGTTTACCAAAATGTATCACCTAAAGGTATTAAAGTATGGTAGAAAATGCAAAAAAAGGGTAAATCGTTTTCACTAGAAAAAATATTTTTGATCGGATTTTCTCGTCAAATAAAAATTCGATTCATAAATAATGAAACAAGTATTTAAGAATTTTCCTGAATTCACGGGTGTTAAAGGAGGAAAAATCTAAGAAAGAGACATAAATGTTTGCATTGGAGAAAATATTGTTGTTTTTTTTTAACTTAACAAAAATATTCTGAAATACTAATTATAAAACACATATTTCAACATATTCCGTAATTCATCTCCTACATAAGGGGTAAAAAAATACTCTAAAACACAAATAATGAAACTGGTAGTTCAGCATTTTCCAGAACTCATCCCTAAAAAGATAAAAATGTAAAAAATGGTATGTCTATTTGCATTTAAAAAAATTACTTTTATCGGATTTTCTTGAAACAAAAATATTCTAAAGCACGAAACACGTATTTCAGCATATTCCATAATTCATGTACCGAAAGGGTGAAAAAGAAGATATAAAATTTTACTTACGAAAAATATTTTTTTAAATTTTCTTGAAAATTCACAAAAAAACTCTAAAAAACTAAAAATGAAACATGTATTCAACTTTCTCAAAATTGTACACCCTAAAGAGGCAAGAGGCGGTTTGATAAAAAATAAATGGTTAACACACACACACACACACACACACACACACACACACACACACACACACACACACACACACACACACACACACACACACACACACACACACAACATTAGCATCTCCACGTGGTGGCTTCGCCCAACATTTTTGAATGTATGGTTTCAATGTAAAATAACATAAATAATTTCTCACTAAGTGTCTGAACCATTTCCCGTATGGAACAGAAAAATTCTTGATGAAAATTTACATTTAAAGATAATTTAAAAGTTGAATGTGCAGTCTGACCACCAGTTAAAAGATTTGCCGCAGTACCTGATGATGCTACAACCAGTGTCAAACCCTCCCTTAGATCTAACATCTGCCAGTAATGAATTGATCGAACAAGTTATCCCTGTACCAGCTGTACCAAAAAGAAAACGTTGCTCAAATCGACTCTTTCGACGATGGCACAAACTTTTGCCGCTGGTCAGGCACTAATTGTTATGAATTAGTTTTCTTGACGACTTTAGTAAAACGACGGTCCTTTCCTCCTACTGAAGTAATGTAAAGACTGAATCATTTATTTAGTAGTCTAATTCTTGAATGTATTAAATTTTGAATAGCCTATTCCCGAAGCATTAAAAATATTCTGTTAAAATTTTATGAATATCGTCCCCGTAGTTCTCGGGTTTTGATCGATAAAAACATCGTTATGCTTTTATATAATAGTATATAATATACTGTTTATTTATGTACGTTTACAAATATATATATATATATATATATATATATATATATATATATATAAAAGAAGAATCCTGAAAGAATGACTGTGTCAGTTTCACGTGACTGTTTCACGTGTCGTAGCCAACTTAAAGCCGAAACTTAAATATCTATAGACTTAAAATTTTGATGATACCTTCGTATTGTTATGAAAGCGTGTTAGTAAGAAGGAATTTCCCAATATTCAACTCTTGAAGAAGAAATATGGGGGTAAGAAAAAGTCTCTTAGAAAGAATCATTTGTTTGGTCCTATTTTCTTGAAACAACATACATACAACACTAAAACACAAATAATAAAACACGTATTTTAGCATTTCCTAAAAGTCATAGTCCAAAGGGTATCGTTAAAAAGGATGTATAAAAGTCTGCACTGGAAAAATATTTATCGAATTTTCTTGAATCATTGAAATTCTTGGAAAAAATCTCATTTTGAACGACGAGATTTTTCCCACATATGTGTGTGTGTGTGTGTGTGTGTGTGTGTGTGTGTGTGTGTGTGTGTGTGTGTGTGTGTGTGTGTTGATAACAACGTAAATAAGTAAGAAAGATAAAAACACATTATTTTTTACACCGATTCTATAAACTGAAATCTCACTTTAAATTGTTCACAATGTAATTAGGCAAATGGTTTTTGATAACATTTATTTTCAATATACCATTCTACAATAAAACTCCGACATTTTTTTAAGACGGCATTTAAAAAAGATATCAGCTGATTTCTTCATTATTTAGTAGTTATATTTTACATATTAACAGTCAGCTGTTGTCGCGTTTTGTTATTAAGCAATATCATGTTAAACAGCTGATATCGCGGTAATATTGAACAGCTGGAAAATTAATTGTAATAATAATAAAATTAAATTATGATCGGTTTTATCAACGCGGCTACTAGCTATATTAATACTATGTAGATTACAATATTAGTGTCAAAATGCTAGCAACGATTTTGTTGAAACATAATACTTTAGCAAACATACTGTGCTAATTGTCAATTGACCTCAATCGAGGATAATGCGTTAGGGTTATAACATTTACAACTACCAGGCTTGCTGTTGAATTATTATCGAATTTCCATTACAGAAATGAGCTACTGGAGTGGTCATCATGGTAAGATCCAGACCTAGGACTTTGAAGTAGCACCGATCCTGACCTCTAGATCACTTGTGTGTGTTTTTGTTTGTTTGTTTGTTTGTTTCAGCATGCTCACGACACGAAAATCGGCTATGATAATAGCTTAGACAAGTTGGATAACCGGCAAAATTCGTTCAACAGTTTCGAAATGGCAGCCTTTTCAATTCTCTAAAAAAAATCATTACTTTTCTGTCTGAAATAGTTTTGTGAATCTGATTTCACCACCGTTAAAAACCACATAAATTAGCATTTTGAATTTTCAAAATCCGTTGTAATTATGAAATTTAATTTGACGGCGGTCAAGGATAATTTTCGTGTTTTCAATGTGATTTGAAAGTTTAAAGTTCTGATGTACGCATATTTTAATGCTAATTGTGTTGGTTAATCAGGAATTTCATGAAGGTAAATTAAAGGAAATACTTTTGAAAATTCGCTTCTATTACATCAGCGAGACAGCTGCATGCTGCGATTATTGTCATATTCCCGCCAAATATTGGACCTTCTAGTCGTCTTAAGATTATCACAATTTGTAATTACTGTTCAGTACAAAAACATTTTTTTAAAACCATATAGAGAATAAAGTAACAGATGAAAACAATCTGCTTATTTGTGTGTTAATTTTGTAAAACATGCTACTAAATTATTTTGTGTTTAAACCAAAACTAGCTGAGCAGTGATAGCTGCAGGGGTGCAGACTAGGTGCACCTATTGAGAGGATTTAGACGTCCCTCGCGGTACCCCAGTCTAACACACACTTACACTTGCAACACTACACTTACGACTTTAACACTTTACTCTCACACTTACATTTAGGGAAGCGATAATAGCATCAATGTGCTTTTCGCCTTAAAAAAAACTGAACAGTGATTTTAATTATCTTGATTTACGTAAAGAAATGTAAGGAATTTTACGCAATTATTCACTACTACGTACTAGAAATATCAATTAACAATAAACTTTCACCGATATCCATGAATTTTCTGATTTCCCATTTTATGGAACAGGCAACATATTAAAATTTGTTAGCTATTCTGTATAAGCTTTCAGTTACTAAACAGAACTAAGCAAAACTAATGTTTGATGACATCGAATTGAGTAAAGGAGATTCAATCACTAACAGTGAACATTAATTTGCACCGATTCACTAGTTAACTCAAAAATTTGGTAAAGTAATTCACTTCAAGATACCAAAAATAAAACAATTTATTTTCCTACTTCGAGAATAGTTATAGGGCCTTGTAGATACTCTCCATAAGATACTTAAGTAACCATAGGTCATTTTGGTGGATAGCGTAGGGCCTACTAGGCTTTCACCCCGAGGACCCGGGTTCGATTTCCGGCGAGGCTTGGCATTTTCATACGCTATAAATCATCCCATCGTCTGCATTAGCCCAAGTATGCACAATAGTCGGACGTTAAACACAAAAAAAAAATTGAACAGTAACTTTTAATGTGTTGAACGTTCTTTAGCGTGTAACAATACGCTTTATTGGTTTGGCTATTCACTAAGAGATACTAAAAAAGCAATTGAAAAAGGCGTTCAGCTACTTACAGTAAAGCAGTTAAATGACCCACACAGACTGCTATTAGTAATTTGATTCAGATTAAAAATAAATAAATTTAGCTAAGCAATTTGTAAATGGGAGCGGAATAGCCGAAATCAGGTTAGGTTAGGATAGCTTAGGTTAGGTTAGAATTCTTTGGAAAAAAAATTAAAAAATGTTTCGTAGAGAACCACAGTTGACAATAATTACGTCGTCAATAGTTCTTATATTTAGAACAAAATATTTGTTTAAAAAAAAATAAACAAGAAGAAACACATAAAAGTTTCCGCTTCGGTCATACTGCGCATGTCTGTTATATGAAAGCGCTTATCAGACGATGAAATTTCATGATTGTTTGAGTAAAACCTGTTTAAACCATTTCGCTATAGGCGCAGAGTAAATATTAATCAGCTGTTGTGCTCTTAACTGATAGCGATGAAATCATGACGCTTGTGAAATTACAAGTTACAAGTTCTGTTTATTTCTTTTTGCGAATGTACATTTTTTTTGTAAATTTGGCATTGATTTCAAAAAGACATTTTCTTCCGTGTTTTGTATATCTGCATATATTGTGTTGTTTTTAGGTTTGCGCTTTATTTATTTGACGAAAATAGACATAATTAATAATGGAAAAGTGTATGTTTGTGTGTGTGTGTGTGTGTGTGTGTGTGTGTGTGTGTGTGTGTGAGAGAGAGAGAGAGAGAGAGAGAGAGAGACCGATTTTGATTATTTATATTAATTACCAATTTTTTGTAATTATTTTCTTATTTGAAATAATTAAATAACTATTTTTGGAATACACACATGAAGGGCCACCGTAATCTAGGTGGTAAAGACACCGGTCAGTCTGCTGCTTCTCTGAACTGCGCAATTCCAGGTCGTAGGTTCGGGAACCGATACCTCGTTTTCATTAGTCTAATTAGCGTAAGATTACGTTTGAAAGGGGTCGTTATATTTTCAAAATTCCTTTGGAAATACGAAAATAAACCTGATGTTGAATTTAATATCCTAATATAATATAAGCAGATTATAACCTAATTATAGGTGGTGAAATCAAACTTGGAAAAAAATTTAAGATAAAAAAATTGTTTTGTTGAAAATTCGCTTCCATCACGTGCAAAGATTAACTTTTAATTTATTAAATTGAAAGTCTGTAATTAAATTCCAAGAATTACCATTTAATTTGTATTGTGAATTACATTTAAATGTTGTATTAATATTCTAAAATATTCACCCTGTTTTATTATATTGCACTAAATAATTACCATACATATTTAATTTAGCTCTTTTATATAATTGCAATAAATGGCTGAATTAAAAAGCTAAAAGTGACATATCATTGTTATTTTTTTAATATGATAGCAATACTTTCTCTTAACGATTAACATTGTTAACCAAGAATATGTTGTTGTAAGTATCTAAGCCAACCATTTCTAACTGATCAAATCCCCTTAGGAAATGAAGCTCAAACAGCTAACCATCAATCTGAAACAAGTGTTTTTAGACGCAACGTTGTTCCGACGTTTCGCCGAAATCGTAACTGTATCTTCGAGGTGGTTCTCGCTCCAAGTCTAAAGGTGTACTGAATGTTCATTCATATATTCATATATGCTTACAAATATTTTGAAAGAAAATGTACAACATGCATTGAATAGATAACACAGTGAATAGACAGAGTGTTCATTTACTTGAATAAAATATGGGAGCGATAAACTAAGTTAAGAATCTGGAAAAATTCTTTAGTGTAGAAACACATTAAAAACAAAGTATCGAAACGAAAAAGCACAAGATGCTGTTTTGTAGCGCTTTACTTGTAACATTATACGCTTTGGGAACATTCAAAAGTGTAGTAAGCTACAATTTTGAAAACCGTATTCGTTTCTAAGTTTCAGTAGTTATATATAACTCAAGTGCGAGTGTCAGAGAGAACAAGATCAAGTTATACGGGCGTGATTGGTCCGCAAAGGACCCTTCTGCTATTTCAGTGTAGGATTAATCAACAAATTAAATTAATTAATTTTTTTAAATCAGAAAAATGTATGTGTACCATCATGTATGTTATCATGTGTTCATGATAATTACCAGTAGTGCAGTAAACGAATTATATTGCACGAGATAAAAGAAAAACATGGATAATCAAAGCCGTGTTTGGACTGTTCAGTTTTATTAAGCTATATGATTGAGTCAAACAGAAAGGTGTAACGAAATGAAAAAAGTTGGTTGTGGCTTTTCAACATCCATTGAAACTGTATTGACATATGTGTGCAATATGTTGATTTTCAATGTAAAGTACAGTTATGTTACCAGCAAACTGTTGTTTAGCCTGTAGGCTGGTGGTTAAGTAAACTTAATTTTAAAATAATAATGCAACTGTGAGATTTTTTTGCTAGGTAAGCGTTATTATATTAATATTTTTTAAGTTATACTTAACACTGAAGAGAGAAAAACCATTTATTTCTACTGTATGTAAGATAATTGTTCTAAATTACGATCTTTATCACGGTTGTATAAACTAAATCGATCAAACTAGATCGATCTTTGAACGCGTTCGAAAACGGGGAAATAATAAATAATTGCAACTGCCTCAGTTACTCGAGCAGCTTGGTAAATTTCACTATTTACTTTTAAGTATAAAAAAAAATATTAATACAATAATACCTAGATTTATTGAAATTATATAAACAAATCTCACAGTTGCATTATTACTTTAAATGCATATTTTATTTAGTCCTCGTCATAAATAGGCCTAAACAAATATCTGCACTGTACATCGAAAATTAACACATTCCAGATATTTTGGAATTGTTGCAACAACTCGGTTATTTCTAAAGTTATTCTTGTAGTTTATTTTAACGGCTAGCTCTTGAGTTATTTAAGTTAGAATAATTTAAATGACCGCCATTTTGAAACTTTCGCGGAAATTTTTAACTATATTTTTGTTACTGGTAGACCCTATTAATATAAAGATTTGATTAAAGTTTGGTCGTCGAAGTTATCTTTAAAGTCGGTTCAGTAGTTTTTAAAATGCATGTTTTAAATGAAAAACACACACAAACAGACAGACAAAAAACTAGTTACTTTGTAAAATGTGTTTGTCTCGAGCGTCTCCAGAGAGTTATTAGACACCTATATATATATATATATATGACACATGGACACATCAGTAGACTCCCAACAACGAGACTTACCAACAGAATCCTTAAGTATATACAAGGTGTCAAATCAACAACGTCGTGGATCGCACAAGTCAGAATAGACCTACATGACGCAGAAATAGACTCAACAGACGTTGAAGACAGGAACGCATACAGAAGAAAGATGCTCAGTTGGAAGGTCCCAGAGAATGAAATCCCAAAGAGAGTTGGGGTAAAATGGACGGAGGAGCAGAAGAGGATCTATGGGGACAGGATGAGGGAGATGTGGAGGATTAGAAGGAGCAAGACATGAGTCGGAGTGCTTTGCGTGATCCAACAGGGTCTATGCGCGAATAATAATTATATATATATATATATATATATATATATATATATATATATGTGTGTGTGTGTGTGTGTGTGTGTGTGTGTGTGTGTGTGTGTGTGTGTGTGTGTGTGTGTGTTTGTGTGTCGTAATAAAAATTATTATAAGTAATTTGTGTATTTGTTAGCACTTTTGCGATAGCAATTTTTTGTTTGTTTGTTTTTTTAAATTGGCTCAAAAATCGATTTTGGTAATAGCTTGGAAATATTCGGGTCTAGGCTTTACCATGATGGCTACTCCAACAGGTCATTTTCCCATGGAAATTCACTAAAAAAAGTAATTTAATAGTTCAAAGTAATAACAATTTAAATAATCGCTATCACACGGTAGTCTCTCTGACTTGATAAAAATAAATTATCTACGATGGTATTTTTATCTTATTTTTGTCGACAATAATCCTTATTTTACCCTTATTACTGCGTTCAAATCTGCAACGTTCATCTGGTGGTCGCAAAACCAAAAGGAAGTTAAACTTCCGCACTGTTTTTTATGGGACAGCGCAGTAGTTTGAACTGCCTTTCTAACTGCGGCAGGAAAAGATCAACCCCTTGACAAATGCCGCCCCGTCACTATTATAAAGGTTGCCTCACAAAGGAACGAAGCCTTTAATGTCAAGTAAAGGTGATAAGTGGGGATTATGGACGGTTTAGTGAGTGCCGTCACTTCAAGCTGTGGATCAAGCGTCAAATTTAACATTATTGCTGCCTTACCGACGTGTTAGACCCGCGTGTTAGAAATTTTCAAGTCGGAAATTTATTTTCACAAAATATGGTGAACGTACAAAAACTGATTTTTTTGGATACGTCTCTTTTTTAAAAAATCCTGAATAAAATAAATTGTGCAAAAATTTTACAAAAAACTTTCTTATATTCAAATGTTTCAACACAAAAATCTATAATTCAGAAGACAGAAAACATTCTCAAAATCGCTTCATGAAGATATCAAACCAAAGAAGAATTCAGTGTAATAAATTAAAAATAAAAGAAATTTGTAGTTCATGAAAAAATGAAAATATAAATAGTATCACAGATTTCAGTTACGATTCTTAAAAATACGATCAAAATTTGAGTAAAATCTGATGGAAACGTATTCAAAAATTTACCTCAGAAAATTTATTTTGTTATTTACGGACTGTATTTGAATAAAATGCCTCAAAATTGTCAGAGGCGAATGAAGAAATTTCGATTTTAACAATTTTATACTAAAAAGGTTTTTTTTCTTTTTGAAACCGAGATATGGGCAAACGTTCCAAATTTCATTAAAATCGGTAATTTGTTTAATCTTCAGTGTGTGGGGGGGATTGTATTCAGTCTTGATTAGTAAATATTATTAACATTTAGAATTTAATACAAAATTCAGACAATTTAGTTTGTAAGCATTTATGTTACAAAAGCAATTGTTCGATTTGTATTATTTCAATACAAAAATAAATTAGCATTGTTTATTTGTAATTTCTGAGTTGTATATATTGTTCTATATTTTGAAAACTGCATTTTAAATATTTTTTTTGAGGTACGTTTAAGCTAAATTGCTAGATCCGTCTCAGTTTAAAATCTTCTTTTACTTGTCCTTACATAATCTGTTACGCAGCTGTCTCGCTCGAACTATGACGCAGATACGCGCCACATGTACATTACTCATATGCTTGAAACAACACTGTTTACTGTTTGATTCAAACAAAAGATAAGCAGCAATCTCCATTTTAGATTATTTTTAAGGTAAACACCGAATTCGACCAGAAACCATGATAAGGTGTCGTTAAAAATTGTATAACATACCATATGTATATTTGTTTATATGTGTAGGCTATACTTCTCACACAACCACTTCGCAAGCCAAACTAAACGTGTGATATCGAAATTCATTTAGTTAATTTGGCTATATCGAGCTGATCGAGCGAATACACCAGCCTTTAACTAACATCTTTTTGTAAACAACCTAATGATGTCACGATCGTAATGACTGTGAAACAGCCATCAAATCACAGCCATCATTTAGTTAACTCTATATCAATCTTCACACAGCCTGTAACTAACAAATTTTTGTAAACAACCTAAACTTCACACAAAACTTTGTAAGGTTAGTTTGGTCACACAATTGACAAAAATCTTTTCATCTTATTCAATGTTTTTTTTTCAATATTACTCGCATCTAACCTAACATGGTTTTGTTTTGAAATATACGAATAGATTTTACGCTGTCAAAAGCTAGCTACGATATAATGTTATCTGTTATGAAAATATAGTTGTAAGGAACTGTGATCATCCTCAATATTAAATTACCTAAAGTTACCTTATGAAAATTAAAATAATTTCTTTTTGTTTAAAAAAATTTTGTTAATAATTAAGTTTATAAACTGTCAAACAATTAATATTAAAAAACTGACAGTGTTTTGTAGTGTTAAAGGGATTGTAATGTTACAATATAAACACACGTTTTGTTAGATAGGTCGTGACGTCATTCAGTTTGTTTACGTAAGGTGTTGGTTTGAGGTTATAAAAGTGTTATTTTTAATTATAAATTTTAGTTCTTATTACATTCATAATAATGAGTATTTATTAGCGAATTTCCATTGGCAAATGAGCTATTGAAGCTGCTATCATGGTAATACCCATATTTGGACCTTGACATGAGTGCCGGTTCTGGTCTCTTTTTAAGAGATAGTTACAAAGAGATTGGTCTTGGTTTTACCTCTCCAATAACTCTTTTTCAATGAAAATTCAGTATAACCCAGTATAATGATGCACTAAAACCCAGTACAATATCTCATCAAGAGTTTTTGTTTATCAAGGTAGCTAGGACAAAGGTCAAATATTCGAATAGCCAAGGTTTTACCAAACCTAGCTGGACATACAAGTAACGGTTTTATCTCATATAATCAAACTGATACAAAAAATCTATAACGTGTAGTTATTAAGGTAAAAAGCACAAGGTAATTCTTGTGACATTTGTACGTATAGCAACGAGATTACTGGTAGAGCGAAGCGAGGCATCTGTTTTAAATCACCCGTTCGTCATTTCGTTGGTAGTTTGTTTTTTTTTTTTTTTTTTTTGAAAATGCATTGAACGGTTTTTGAAATTCGGTTCGAAGGTACTTTGTACAAAACCCGAGAGACGTATGTGTAAGATTTTTTCCATTCACTTCCGTCTTAAGACAGTGGCTTTTTATTTTAACGATGACTGTAGCTGCAGGCCTAATACATTCGTATACGCGCTCAAAAGCCTGTAATATTCGCTCAAAAGCTCGTCCTTTCAAACGTTTATCTGCTGCATGGAGAAAGAGTATAAAATTTCCAAAAACATTGGTTCAGTATAATGTTTCGTAAATATTACTATTACCGGTTACATTGGAGGGCAAGGTGTAGTTTATAAATGCTACGGTGAAACTGCAATAACTTTCTCAAATTACTAACTACATGTCCCTGTGTTACTAACTAGTATTTCAAAATCATTGGAACTATTATGCTCTTTCTTCGCGAAAATTATGGTAGGAGGAGCCGTTAAGCTACTATTCCAGGAAGCAGCAACCAATCGCCATAGTTAAATCAGAGTCCGCCATCTTGAAACGGAAGTGAATGAAAAAATCGTATACTCATTCGGATTCTAAACAAGGTGCCTTCGTATCAAATTCCATAATAGTCTATAGATTCGTTTTGCCAAAACTATGGCCAACAAACAAATGCCGAATGGTCGAGTTGAAACAGAAAGCCATCGATAAAAAACAATAATGAAAAAGAAATGTGACAAGTGTGTTTATCTTGGAAATTCTATTTATCAAAACCAAATAAATACTTTTTTGTTTATCCTTGTTAACGAGATAAATAAATTTTGTTTAATTTTTTGTTACACATGAAGAATCGCAAGTGAAGAAAATGAACAAAATTTTAAATAAAATTAAGTCAAAAATGAAAAATTGGAAACGATCCCTGTACACTGTCTGGTTTTGTTCAAGTCCTTTTATTTAAAATTTTGTTACTTGAGCTACATGTGATTAAAGGTCACTATTTTTTAAATTTTTGCACGTGCCTGACGAAAAAGTATCCGACCATTGGCTGAGGAAAATGACGAGATTGGTAGCTTTTATTTCCGGGTCGTACCCGTACACACATGACCCATCTCCAATGATCACGGTGTACAGAAAGCCAGGATTAGTGCTTTTAGTGCTCAGCAGGCCCTGTGTGACGTCAAGACAGAATTCCTTCTGTTCTGCTGACAGCAGCTTGGGCACAAATTTCGCAACCACTTTGCACATGTTCAAATCATCAAGCAAAATTGCATATGCAGAAACTTTATTAATCCCAAACTCTTAGGCAATTTCTTGTACGGTCAAACGACGACTTTGCAGTATCAGTTTTTCCACCCTCTCAACAACAGTGCATTCCGAGCAAGCAGTTTGTGGCCTCCCAGAAAGCGTGTCAATCTCCACCGACGTGCGGATATTTTTGAATCGGTTAAACCACTCCTTAATTTGACCTACCCCTATAGCATCGCCTCCAAATCCCTATCTGTTTTACTTTGGAAACCGCCAAGCTTTCGACAAAATTTATTGCAAAAATTTCGAGAGAATTCAAAAATCCGGCGAAAACGTAAACTTGGCGGCAAGCAGGCAGCGATTGGTACACTCAAAAGCGATGCACAAATTCGAGCATACGCATTAAGCTGTCTGCCTGCACTCGGGAAAATTCAAGATCGGACACTTTTTAGACAGGCCTAGTAGTTTTTAAAAAGCACTTTCCTATGAAAGTAGCAACACATTAAAACAGGACTACGCCTACTTTAGCTAGTGTTGCACGAATTATTTTCACTAGCGTAATTTTCTCTACACCCACAGACAAACATCCAGCCTTTAGTGGTCATGAAATGTGAAAATTTGTTACAAATTTACATGTAAAATTTTTTAGAAGATAACAAGTGGAACTTGCTCTTTATTTAATAAGGAACAAAGAAATATATACACTTTATTAACTCAGTTCATGTACAGTTTTGCAATTTTTAATATTTTTTTTCAGGGGGGGTTTAATGTATGTGTCTAGTCCAGTAATATTTATAAATAGGTCTTCAGCAAAATTATAATTGATAAGAAAATTAAATTTTAGTTTCTTTAAACGTTTTCTCATTATGGTTTTCTATAACTCTTTCGAATTTTGGAAAGCTAGCAACTCGTTAATGCAAGAGAGTTACGCATCGTTTCAGTTTAAAATTAATTTTACTTATTTTCTTTCTATTTCGATTTCCATCAAGTCCTTCTGGGTTAAAAGGTCGTTTTAAAAAGAAACGACTAATTTAAGCTTGCCAGAAACGGAAAGAACAGAAAAGAAAAAGGTGGCTCACATGCAGGAGCTTCTTAGTTTTAGACAAAAAAAGCCGAACCGCTGAATACGGTTGAGTATGTTGTATATACATATCATGGGTAAGACTAACGCCCGATACTCACCCGAGCAGCGATGGAAGTCGTCGGTTTCTCAAGGAGATCCCACAAGAACTGCTGATAATGTGCGCATTTACCCTCACCAAATTCCTCTTCATCGCGCTGCCTAAGAGATTCCGCTTCTTTCCTCATCTCCTCGTGGACGTGTTCTTTCCTTTGGTGGTATTTGTGTTGGCAGCAGGACTCTAGATACAGTTCGTCGACCCCCCAGTACTCCAAATCGTCACTAAACGCTAACACACACATCTCATCGACAAGATGCAACTTACCAGTTCGATAAAAATTTAGTATAGAGCTAAACGATTTCGGATGACGGTCAAAAAAGTATTCGTTGTCTATAAGAGAGTAATCGTCGCAGAGTTCCGTGATGGCCTCGTGAGTATTGCAGTCCCGGAGCCTGCCCAGGCGGGTGTGCGGGAGCCGTTCTAACGTCCGCCACAGGACTTCGTGCTTGACACCGCCGACGTTGATACATACTCTGCGATTCAAAGCTTTCGAGCGCATAATCATGAACGGTTCCGGAGGCAGCGAGGACATGGAACGAGAGTGGGAACGCTGCTGGAGCAAAGGGAGAGGCGGAGAAGGGAACCTGACTTCCTTGTTGGTATCTTCCCATCGTCGAGTCTCCCGGTCTCCCGTCGGCCGAACATCTATAGTGTCCTCCCATCGGACAACACTCGAGTCCCGCTCGGCCGGAACTGCACTCATGGCTAGCGGCCGCACCGCCTCCTCATGCCCCGCCGCCGCCTCATTCTGCGTAATCTGCAATACAACAAAACAACCATCAATTAACCTTAACTGTATTACATTTAAGAACAATTGTGTTTGTTGACCTATCCATTTACGTAAAAATATAATACAGACTAACGTTAAACTGGCCGGGCGGAAAGAGCTGAAGCGTAGAGGAAGAGTATGGTAGTGCGAAGCAAAGATTTATGCTAGCGGAGGGGAAGGGATTATCCTGCATTAAGGAGTTCGTACTGAAGTTTACAGTGTCGAATACAAAATTAAACATTGACCCACTTTCAGAAACCTCTCCTGAAGAGCACATTGACTTGAACTCAGGCTCCCTTAGCATATGAGTCCTTGCATTTCAAAGATACCTTGGGAAAACTTCGTATTCTAGAATTATCCTTGATTTATTTTAAGTGCTTCATAAGTCTGGTTTCGAGGATGAGTAAACACAAGATCACATAAATTATTGTGTTTCCGGCCTACTGCCACGACCAATGATCAATGGAAGCTCATTCTTTTAGCAGTCTGCAAATATTTTATTAATTTTCTTTCCATATTTTTTAAAATATTAGATATTGTCGATACGTTTTTGGAAAAACTTACACAAAATTCAATTGTTCTAAGTAATGTGCTCAATGCAAACTAAGCAAACATAGCTATTAATTTAAATTACATTTTTTTCATTTTTTAAGTCAAAAAATTATCAAATAGTAATATTAACACAATTAAAAATATTAACACAAATATAAAATTCAGCAAATTTTTTAACTCTATCTCTCAATTAATTGTGTACAAAGTCAATTGTACAACAGTATTCTCGTAAATATCAACTTATGGTAGTTTTTTAATTAGGTATATCTACATCGAAATAAAGATACGGCTTTATTTTAATAAAATCCATTTTCTGACTGATAATAAATTTGTTTTTTGTAACATGACGAGGTGGCCGAGTGGTTAAGGCGTTGGACTGCTAATCCAATGTGCTCTGCACGCGTGGGTTCGAATCCCATCCTCGTCGAAAATTTTTGCTCCTTCAATCCACAAATATAACAAATCTTTTTTATATTTCACAGTAATTACACTTAATAAAATAATATTGGTGTCAAATAGTCTTTTAAAATGAATTTCCATAAAAACAAAATATTTTCTAATTTAAAACTTTGAATTACCAAGAACATATACAAATATTATAATTTGTTAAATTTTTGACATACACACACACACACACACACACACACACACACACACACACACACACACAACACTAATATATATATATATATATTTTTTTTTTTTTTTTTTTTTTTTTTTTTTTGAGTTTAACGTCCGACTATTGTGCACACTTGGGCTAATGCAGACGGTATATATATATATATATATATATATATATATATATATATATATATATATATTAGTTTACAGATTTCCAAATTCAAAAATTGGTTTCTGCTTGGACTGTATGTAAACGTCTGGACGCGAAAACAAAGTGACCGATTTCAATAAAAATTGGAATAATATTGTCAAAATAACTTTTTAATGTGTTTTCTCACAACATATAGCGTCTGTTAAAAAATATATCATTTTTATTTATTAAATCAATTTTTATTCAGACCTATTTATTTTACAGTAACCCCTTGGGTTGCAACATTCTTCTACCACCGTCAGAATTATCGTCGGGAGGCCACTTTTGATATGACGTGAAGTTGGTCCACCGCATTCTGAATGATTTCTTCTCTGATCTGGAATTTGATCCCTTTCAGAGGCATTTTCATCTTGGAAGAAACACCAGTAGTCACACGTAGCCATGTCAGAAAAGTCTGGAGGCTGACGAACCACAAATGTGTCATGTTTGTCCAAGAACTCTAAATCAAGACTATGGCAGGTACGTTATTGTGATCAGCTGCACGCAGGCCCACAGGTTCAGGCCGTTTACCTCTTACTGTATTACAAAGGATACCCTTTATCTTCTTGGTAGTACTGAGTACAGTAATGCCGTGAAGGACCTAAAGAGTCCAAAAAGACGGTCAACATTATCTGCTGTCCTGGCATGTTTTTTTGGTCCCGCACATATTTGCTTCCCTTGCGGTAACAAAACTTGTGTTTTGGTCGTACAAATATCTCATCTTTAAAGACTCTCAATTATATTTTGGAGATCAACATTGTAACATATTTGACTGGTCATTTTATTTAACTTAAACAATATCAAGCAACTTCTTACTTCCCATTTGAATTACCAAAGAACCAATTCGAGATTCATAATTTTTCTTGTATTGATGACTCTTAAATCTTAACTTGTAATAAATTTTGTATTAACTTGATAGTATTAATAATTAAAGATTCTTTTATAAGAAATGGAATATTTTATTTAAAAAAATTTTAAGTGATTTCCTGAAGTATTCCAATTAAGAGTTAATAATTATTCAATATTAGGATTATCACTTCGTTTTTCCGTCTAGTGGTCTATTGGTCTGTATCACCTCGTACAGACTACTGCGGTTTCGAAATCTTACTGTTTCATCTTCAGGTAGTAATAAAAAATGTCAAATTCCTCTGTCGAGGTTCACAAAGTTAAACAAAACATTGAAAACACACGTCACAAACACTACACAATCTGTTTTCAATGTTTTGTTTAATTTTGTGACGACCTCGACAGAGGGATTTAACATTTTGTACTATAGCCTGAAGATGAAACAATAAGGTTTCGAAACCGCGGTAGCCTTTACGAGGTGAGTAAGTAGACCACTAGATGAAAAAATAGGTCATAATCCTAATTATTCAAATAGTAATTAAATATTACTAGAAGTTAACACGCAAAATTTAAAAGGATATATATATATATATATATATATATATATATATATATATATCGATATATATCGATATACAAAACAAAAAGGATTTGTTTTAATATTAAAGGGCTTTAATAATTGTTAATTTATGGGCTTTCTTAACGTAAGTTAAATATACAATATTGCGCCTTTAGAACAAGCACATCTTTTGTATCGCCATTAAAAATATGCTTTGACGTGATTTAAGCACAGTCATAGAAGTCAATTTTTGAATTGGTTCAAACAACAACAGCTGGGTTCACTTTAAGGTGACCTCGTGGTTGGTTTTAGTTAAGGACGTTATTGCATGTAAAATTTCGTTGCATGTCAAATTATATACTGTTCTACGAAAGGAAAAATACAGTTTATATATTAATGTTTGGGCGACATATTTGCATAATTGACTCAACAACCGTTATAGTTACAGAAAGTCCTTCTTGTGTTTAATTCTTAATGTGTTTCTAACTCTAACCTACAAATGTTTTCGTGAAACAACCAAGAAATGTTACGTGTATATTTTTCGCGACTTAAACGTACAAATTGTATTAGTTTACATTCAAAATCTGTAGGATATAAAAACATTTATTTCGGTAAAGTGAATTGTATAAAGTGAAAAGAATATGTACAACAAAACTTTGTGGTGGAATTATACGAATTAATAAACCTACCACATTGAAGTATGAACTAATTAAACAAACACAAATTGTTTTGTAGACTTTAATTAGTTTATTATTGTAGGCCTTATTTCAGGATGATAATCTTGTTATCTAAATGGCCATAAGTGTTAAAATTGAATAAATGTACTCATTTCTGTAACACGTTTGGGAATTTTATCTTTCATTTGTGGTGAAATAGTTCGACTTTAACTAGAAGGTAAAAATTAAGCAAACAAACAAAACCGTAAGGTTATGTAGTTATTTCACTAAAAGGATTCCATACGGAAAATATCGGCCACTGAAATTTCACCTCATTTCAAAAACGGTTTATGAAATTTTCTTTAAATGATTTTCAAAAACATAAGCCAGTAATCGGACTATATTTGGTGAAACTTGATAATAATATCAAAATTTAATAAAAAAGCTGTCGAATCGATTAATCTCCAGCGATGTGCAAAGACATAAACGCAGCCTGACAGACTGGCACAGTCTGACTAACAAGTTGAAACTGCAAAAAAAATATGTACCTTGAGGCGATCAGATTTTAGAATCGTTTTATTTTAAAAAGTCAAAATTCCAAAACTATCTATGTAAGTAGTTTCTTAGGTTGTAGTCAGGTTAGGTTAGGTTATGGGTTAGGTTAGGTTAGGTTATGAAACGAAAGCTTGAAATTTTACCAAATCTAGTAGCTTTCATTTTATTTAAAGTTCAAGACAAAAAATAACATTTATTATCTACCGATGTTGTTTATCCTGAAAAACTCGAAAATAGGCTAAAGAAAAGTATAGTCTTCAATTTTTCTTTCATACATATTGTATAGTCCTTATTTAATTCTAATATATAGCGGAAAATATGTAGCCTTTATTAGATTATCTGAAATGCGCCAACTCACAAAAAACCCTACAACCATACACTCTAATTGAAAGCTTCAGTGAGCTAGTTTCAAATAAATTATCAGAACTGACGTAGCTTTATCGTACTAATCTAACATGTTCGAACTGACATCTTAATTTGGAAAAGATTGAGTACCGTCCCGTTTTTCTACCCACACCGGCTAATAAACTCTTGCTCCGACCTAAATTTCTGATGAAAATAATGTCACTTAGAAATTTAATTTAATTTTCATTAATTTAATCTTCAACAACTAACTGTACAATTAACATTTTTTTCTATATCTTACCTTTTTCATGTAAAATGTCTAAAAAGTTTACGCCGTAACCAAACACACACACACACACACACACACACACACACACACACACACACACACACACACACACACACACACACACACACACACACACACACACACACACACACACACACACACACACACACACACACACACACACACATATATATATATATATATATATATATATATATATATATATATATATATATATATATATATATATATATATATATATATATATATATATATATATATATATATATATATATAATGCACCTACTCACTAACTGTAAATTTTTAAGAACTGACGAGCATACAGTTTAATTTTGCTCAAATTTTATTCTTATCACTAAGAAAGGTTATGAAAAAACGACCCCAAGATTAGATTCAAACTAGAGAAAAGCCTACCAGCAAGAGTCTCTCAATCATGAATTGTGTGTCCTGCATTTTCCTCCTCTTTCCAGCAATAACTTACACACTGTTTCTCCTATCCTGTTCATGTGCACCCTCAGACGACAGTGCCCTGTAATGAGCAACATGATTTTCCTTAGTTGTACTCCGCCCAAGACTTCTGCCGCCCCTTTAAGTCCTCCGCCTCGGTGGCCTAGTGGATAGCGTACTAGGCTTTCACCCCGAGGACCCGGGTTCGATTCCCGGCGAGGGCTTGGCATTTTCATACGCTATAAATCATCCCCATCGTCTGCATTAGCCCAAGTGTGCACAATAGTCGAACGTTAAACACCAAAAAAAAAAAAAAAAATTAAGTCCTCCATAAAAACGATACCTTGTAAGAGGTAAAAATTCCAATAACGAAGCACGGTTTCATTGCACTGGTGCAACTGAAGTCAGTCGAAATTGGAAGTGGTTTCAGTTCCAAAGTAAGCCTAATCATAAAAACTAAAATAAACTCATACCTGTTTTGGTTTTAGTTTTTATTTTTTTACTTTTTACCTTACATATATACACTATTGCAAAATTCGATTTCGATATTTCAGTAGAAGGTACTTTTCATCAGGATCCTGATTGCAAAATATGTGAATGTCTCCTACCGATTTAAAACTATTTTTTTGCAAAAATGTTTTTTCAAAATAACTAAATAAAGCTTTTTTTGTCAGCTTTATCGATTATGAGGGAAATTATGGAATTTAACTCAGACTTATAGTAAGCAGACTACAAAAAAAAAAATGGATTGAGCAGCTTTCGATTTAAAAAGAATACCAACATAAAACTGGTAAATCATATTTTACGGATGTTTTGATTGTATGTGAAAATCAACAAATAATCTTGAAATAAACAAAAGTTATATTTCAAAAATAAATAATAAAATACAGGGCAAAAACATTGAACGCCATTAGATTTAATAATTCTATTTCTAACTTCAAATATTTTAATTTCAAATTTGATACACTAACCTTAGTTATCAATCATCATTTATCTAATTTTTTTAGAAAAACCTCAAAACCCCTCTCTGTTTTTTGTTGATGGGTAGAGAAAACATATTTTTAAATAATTCATTTGAATAACAGAAAGCTTGTGCAATTCGTTAGCATAATTTAATTATTTTTACTTGCCAATAATTTTCGAACAGTAATTTCCGTATAAAATTACGTATTTATACAGTGTATGTTGTTTTACATTAGTTATTTTTTAATATTTTTTCTTTATTACATAATTTACTATTCAGTTAAAAGATATTCACACGCAGAAGATTAAATAGCTTTTACAATTACTTATCATTTTATTCTATTTTTAATAGAACTATATTGTGAAGTCATTGCTATTTACATTGCATGGAACATGCTAGATGTACTACGCCAAGTGTGACGTCATTGCTGTTTGTCACCTGGTAGTGTTCATGCGCGTTCACGAAATTACGAATTTGTTACAAATTACAAAACCATGTTAAATATTTACACACAACCGTGTTAGACTTTTAAGTCTTAAAAAAAAATCTATTGTGTTCATTATTGTTATTAACACGCATTTAATTAATCTTTTTCACAATGAAAAACACATTATCTCCTTTTGCGCTGTAGTGATTTTGAGGTTATGTGGGTAACTTTTATTTTACATTTTTTTCAAACTTTCCGTAGTTTCCGCACTTATATTTTCTATCATTATGTTTGAGTATGTAATAAAGCGTTTCGGCCAAAAAAAGTACGACAAAATCGAAAACAATTTACACTGCATATTCAACCCAAAACTGTATTACAATTAATACAAATTTGGCTTGATTTACTGTATTTTGTAAGTTAATTTCAGAATGAACTTTTTTGAAAATTATTAGTAATTAAATCTGTAATGAACACATTTTTCACTAAATGTTTATTTATGAAACAAACATTACGTTTAAAAAAATCGCTTATTTAAAACCCAAACATTTTATAAACTTTGTTTTTTTAAAATACAATGGGTAAAAGGATGATGTGTAATCACGTGTTGCCATGGCAACCAGTATCGATCGCTAACAGCTGGTTTTTTGTGCAAATAATGCGTTAATTGACTGGGTTATTGTGTTAGAGCCAGTAATGTTGTTTAGATAGCTTAACCACTGATCCTTGATATAAAGATAACAATAAATTATTAAAAACCCATATATTGATTGTTTATGAAGTATGGTTCGAGAGGTAGGCCCTAATGTGGAGGTATTTAAAGTCTGTTGGATCGGAAACGTCCTTCTGGCGCTAATCGGTAAATTACAAAATTTTAAAAACAAATCACATTTTTTTTATTTTAAACTCTTTTGAAAACTTTTTCACCATCAAAGTTAGCGTTCAATCTGCATAAATTAGCATTTTTAATGCAGTGGTCAAAGTTTATTTTCGTATTTTCATTGTAACTTTAAAATACAAACTGTTAATTTATGCAGATTTTATCGCTGACAATGATGGTGAAAAATGTTTTCAAAAACGTGCAGGGCCTGATTTAGGGTTAGGTTAGATTTTCTTCCTCAACTCTCACTGTATATTTACGTCGGTTTATTTGCAGCAAAGATCTTTAATTATTATTGAGTTCGAAATATTAAGTTATGTTATTTAAAAACAGATCCACGGACAATAGAACAGTTTCAGTTCCCGTTATTAACGTTTGTATTATTAATATGTTCTCGCAACTTGCAGATACTTGTAAATGTTTTGTGTAAATACTGCAAAGTACTTTGTAGTAGTTGTTGAAACAAAACAAGATATAACTCAATAAATGGTTTATTGCAGGCAGTACAAGTAAAGAGGAAGAACCTAAGTGACTTCGAGTACTTTTTCTTATTCATGAAATGTTCAGTTACTAATAGAAATAATCAATTAATTTACTGTTCAGTACACTTTAAGCCTAATATAAGTTAACAGTTTAAACCTCCATTATATTTATATTTAAATCGTATGACGAGATTGTTTTAAAACTCATCAATTATTTCATCGAGCGAAGCGATGTCTTTGTTTCAGCTCGACAGTTGTTATTTTTTTAAAATTTTTTATTCATTTATTTTAGAATTACAACTGGTCTAGGACCAACAAATAATTTTACTGTAATAAATAAATCTACCAATAATTCGACAGTTGATATGCATGTAAATTTATACAAATCTGAATTAAAAAAGAGAGTATAATATAAAAATTTATGATTTAAAACAAAATTTTACACGCTACCTTTTGTTGAAAACGAACTTGTCCAAACTGTTAACAAAAATCGATTCTTGTGCCAGGTTTCAATCGAATCGGAATGAATTACGAAAACTTTAAAATTTAATGGAAAATACCAAAATGAACCTACGACAAAGTAATTTTGGTATTTTCTAAAGGGATTTGAAATTTCAAAAATATGTGCGTATATTTTAACACTGATGGTTAAGTTCAGAACAGGATTTTCAAAAATATTTAATGCAAACAAGTAAGTTTTTTTTTAATTATTAATAATCGTTATTTTGAAAATAATGCTGGTTAACTAACTCGTCCAAACTACCAAAATTGATTGTAGTGTCAAGATCAAAATTGCGAAGTAGTAGTACTAAAACACACACACACACACACACACACACACACACACACACACACACACACACACACACACACACACACACACACACACACACACACACACACACACACACACACACACACACACACACACACACACACACACACACACACACACACACAACACACACACACACACACACACACACACACACACACACACACACACACACACACACACACACACACACACACACACACACACACACACACACACACACACATATATATATATATATATATATATATATATATATATAAACATAATTAACGATTATATAACCAACAAAAAGTATTTTAAACAGTAACAAATAATAGAATCTATCAGAAATAAACAAAACTATATAGGAATCTGTTCTCTCAGAGTGTAACGGTAAAATATTCGGAAAAACCAAGAGAGGCAATAATTTTAAAGATTTCATTATTATTATTATTATTGTTGTTGTTCGTCGATGGAAAGTTAGCGTTGATTCATTTGAAATTATTCAACATTTCTTTTCATACAACATTTCTTGTGTGCCGAAAAATTTCTAATGGTAGGACTTTTTTTTAAGGCGAAAATCACATTGAGGCTATTATCGCCTCCCTAAATGTAAGTGTGAGTGTAAAGTGTTAAAGTTGTAACTGTAGTGTTGTAAGTGTAAGTGTGTGTTAGACTCTACCGCGAGGGACGTCTAAATCCTCTCAATAGGTGCAGCTAATCTGCACCCCTCTGCGGGGAGGACTTTTAAGCCACTTCGCCTTTTAACTCTCGAAAAAGCTACATATAACATGCCGTGCATAAAAACGGTCGTTAGTAAATAAATGCAAACTATTTCAAAAGTCTGTCCTTGAGCCTTATGGATAGTCTTTGCAAAAGCTGGTTTGACGCGAAATTGATGCCTTTGCATAAAACATCCAAGTTTACTTTTGCTACAGTTTAATGTAATTCTTGGGATGTGAACTTCGCGGCCTGAAGATTCTCCCGTAATAATCTTGGCTTTAATAATGTTATAAAGTTCAGTCACAATCAATCTTGTACCATTGCATAGTCCTTTGAAGCATCCAGTTTTCGTAAAAGCAGTATGATTGTATTTTCTTAAGCTTCACAATAGTCGGACGTTAAAAAAAAAAAAAAAAAAATTTTAAGCTTTAATTCACGTAGCGTTAAGTCAGCTATATCAAAGGAGTTAAGAAATTTTGAAGTAAATTGAAGGTTCATCTTTAATGGAGTCACAGCTCTTATATACTTTGTATTCTTCTGGAGTCATTTTATAATTTCGTCGTTTAGTTCACTAACGTATTTGTTTAAAGGTGCTACCCCATAGCTTGTTTAAAATTATTATATAGATGCATATTTAAGGGCTGTCAACAACTATTAAATTGACAACCTTTTATAAAATTTTAAGTTTCCTTTAAAAAGTGATCTAGAGGTCAGTACCGGTGCTCATTTCAAGGTCCCAGGTCTGGGTCTTACCATAATTGATGATTTAACAATTCATTTTTTCAATAGAAATTCGCTAAGTATGAATCCAAATATGGGCAAACTACACCTACATACCAAATTTCACAGAAATCAGTATAGACTACAACGTGGTTTGAGAAAATACTATAATCTCAAAATCAATTTTTCTACGATTAAAAACTTCCGTATTAGCCTATATTTTCAAAATAAATAGCAAAAAATAAATCGTGAAAGTTCAAATAGGTCATTACAATGCAATTTATAAAAAATATAATGATTTTTTTTATTAGTAAACAGCTTACATATTATTTACTGTAAATATAGTAAAAGATGAATTGTTTTATATTTGTAACAATCATCTGATTTCGTTGAACAGCTGATATGCTATAAGTTTCAGGTTGTGTTGTTAAAAACTAGCATTATTACCAACAATTATTATAAACGTTTATACTAACTTCGAATGTATTACAAACGGTTACAACGTCCACGTGTTCTTAAACTAAGGAAAAATACCGAAACCAAAGCAACACAACGTATTCATATAATACGCGTGTACTGCTATCGAAAATGAAGAAGAAACGAAAGGGACAGAAATAGGGAGATGAAATTCGTTTGCTCGTTCGTTCCATAATTCCGTTCGACAGACTTTATTCTATTCACTCCTCTTGTCAAAGTTAACTTTATATCTTACGAAGAAGATATAAGCTTCGCTGATTGAAAGATTTGAACTTTGCTTCAAAAAATTTAGTTTGTAATATTTTAGAGGAAATAATAACAACTATAAAAAAGAACCATGTTTAAAAGAAATTTAATGAATGTTTACAGTTGATTGTTAGTTATTTAGAGCTTATATTCGCCTAAAAGTAATGCCAAAAAGAAAATTATAAGTTATTTTGTGTCGTTTGTCCATAATGTATATACCTGGTGTAGTATTTTTCAAGGGTGTTATTTGGAGAAGCGATGTTAGCATTCCGTGTTTGAGAGCGATAATAATGAATGCCTTATAAACATTTTACAAACTATCAGACATGGAACCTGAACTCTAAACTTTGGTACCGACGAAACGATCCGGAAAATCGAATACATTTATTAAACCTGGTAAATTAGATTTTGCTAACTTTCTTTGGACAACTAAAGACGGTGTACCAAATTTTAAATTAAAAAAATGAACGGATTGAGAGTTATTCTAATGCACAACATAAACATTGATTGAGGCCAGATTTATTTTTGATTTTTCGATTTACTCTGAGTCGTAAATTTTCTTAAATTTAAAATTTGACATTGATTTGAGTTAAAAATATTCAAAAATTTGAGCAAAACGTGTTGAACCAATTATAAGAAAGTATGTCTGTTTTTAGGTATTATATTTTGTTGACGTTTATATTCGATATTAACTATGACAACTATTTTAGTAAGCGTGTATTTCTGACAAAATAATTTTATTATCTTACACTTAAACAAAAACCTGTTTTCATCAGCTTTAAAATCTGTAATGAAGAGTCTAGTTCTCCAGATTAGAAATACTAAAAACTTTCATATATACATACATTCGAAAAAACTTTTTCCCCTGAAGTCCCTTTTTGTTTTTTAACGAAGTATTTTTTCTCTAGAACGGTTTGATCGATAAAATTAAAACTTGATTCATTAAGTAAAAATTAGGTCTCATCTAATTGTGTACGAAGATAATCTCTGATACACATCATTCTGAAATGCGTGTACCCGATACAAGCCAGGCATGACTGTAAAACAGAAGTCGCGAAAATTAAAAATGTTTCAAGGAGTAGGAGAGTCTTGGCGCATGATAGACATCGGGCTATCAGCTGTGATTAAGGATGGTTGTTCGTAAAAAGTAAGTAGTTATTTTCACAAAAGTTCTGGTTCTTGACAAATAGAAATAGAGATAAAAACCACAGAAAAAAAACCCTAATTATTTCCACAGAAGTTCTGGTTCTTGACAAATAGAAATAGAGATAGTAATCACAGAAACTAGCTCTAATTACTTCCACAAAAGTTCTGGTTCTTGACAAATAGAAATAGAGATAAAAACCAATTCTAATTACTTCCACAAAATTTCTGGTTCTTGACAAATAGAAATAGAGATAGAAATCACAGAAAATAGCTCTAATTATTTCCACAAAAGTTCTGGTGCGTGACAAATAGAAATAGAGATAGAAATCACAGAAAATAGCTCTAATTATTTCCACAAAATTTCTGGTTCTTGACAAATAGAAATAGAGATAGTAATCACAGAAAATAGCTCTAATTATTTCCACAAAAGTTCTGGTTCTTGACAAATAGAAATAGAGATAGAAATCACAGAAAATAGCTCTAATTATTTCCACAAAATTTCTGGTTCTGACAAATAGAAATAGAGATAAAAACCACAGAAAAAAGCTGGTTCTAATTATTTCCACAAAAGTTCTGGTTCTTGACAAATAGAAATAGAGATAAAAACCACAGAAAAAAACCCTAATTATTTCCACAAAAGTTCTGGTTCTTGACAAATAGAAATAGAGATAGAAATTACAGAAAATAGCTCTAATTACTTCCACAAAATTTCTGGTTCTTGACAAATAGAAATAGAGATAAAAACCACAGAAAAAAACCCTAATTATTTCCACAAAAGTTCTGGTTCTTGACAAATAGAAATAGAGATAAAAACCACAGAAAAAAACCCTAATTATTTCCACAAAAGTTCTGGTTCTTGACAAATAGAAATAGAGATAAAAACCACAGAAAAAAACCTAATTACTTCCACAAAATTTCTGGTTCGTGACAAATAGAAATAGAGATAAAAACCACAGAAAAAAGCCCTAATTATTTCCACAAAAGTTCTGGTTCTTGACAAATAGAAATAGAGATAGAAATTACAGAAAATAGCTCTAATTACTTTCACAAAATTTCTGGTTTGTGACAAATAGAAATAGAGATAAAAACCACAGAAAAAAAACCTAATTATTTCCACAAAAGTTCTGGTTCTTGACAAATAGAAATAGAGATAAAAACCACAGAAAAAAGCCCTAATTATTTCCACAAAATTTCTGGTTCTTGACAAATAGAAATAGAGATAAAAACCACAGAAAAAAGCCCTAATTATTTCCACAAAATTTCTGGTTCTTGACAAATAGAAATAGAGATAGAAATCACAGAAAATAGCTCTAATTATTTCCACAAAAGTTCTGGTTCTTGACAAATAGAAATAGAGATAAAAACCACAGAAAAAAACCCTAATTATTTCCACAAAAGTTCTGGTTCTTGACAAATAGAAATAGAGATAAAAACCACAGAAAAAGCCTAATTATTTCCACAAAAAGTTCTGGTTCTTGACAAATAGAAATAGAGATAAAAACCACAGAAAATAGCTCTAATTATTTCCACAAAAGTTCTGGTTCTTGACAAATAGAAATAGAGATAAAAACCACAGAAAAAGCCCTAATTATTTCCACAAAAGTTCTGGTTCTTGACAAATATAAATAGAGATAAAAACCACAGAAAAAAACCCTAATTATTTCCACAAAAGTTCTGGTTCTTGACAAATAGAAATAGAGATAAAAACCACAGAAAAAAAACCCTAATTATTTCCACAAAAGTTCTGGTTCTTGACAAATAGAAATAGAGATAGTAATCACAGAAAATAGCTTTAATTACTTCCACAAAATTTCTGGTTCTTGACAAATAGAAATAGAGATAGTAATCACAGAAAATAGCTTTAATTACTTCCACAAAATTTCTGGTTCTTGACAAATAGAAATAGAGATAAAAACCACAGAAAAAAGCCCTAATTATTTCCATAAAAGTTCTGGTTCTTGACAAATAGAAATAGAGATAAAAACCACAGAAAAAAGCCCTAATTATTTCCACAAAAGTTCTGGTTCTTGACAAATAGAAATAGAGATAAAAACCACAGAAAAAAGCCCTAATTATTTCCACAAAATTTCTGGTTCTTGACAAATAGAAATAGAGATAAAAACCACAGAAAAAAGCCCTAATTATTTCCACAAAATTTCTGGTTCTTGACAAATAGAAATAGAGATAGTAATCACAGAAAATAGCTTTAATTACTTCCACAAAATTTCTGGTTCTTGACAAATAGAAATAGAGATAAAAACCACAGAAAAAAGCCCTAATTATTTCCACAAAAGTTCTGGTTCTTGACAAATAGAAATAGAGATAAAAACCACAGAAAAAAGCCCTAATTATTTCCACAAAAGTTCTGGTTCTTGACAAATAGAAATAGAGATAAAAACCACAGAAAAAAGCCCTAATTATTTCCACAAAAGTTCTGGTTCTTGACAAATAGAAATAGAGATAAAAACCACAGAAAAAAAACCTAATTATTTCCACAAAAGTTCTGGTTCTTGACAAATAGAAATAGAGATAAAAACCACAGAAAAAAACCCTAATTATTTCCACAAAAGTTCTGGTTCTTGACAAATAGAAATAGAGATAGTAATCACAGAAACTAGCTCTAATTATTTCCACAAAAGTTCTGGTTCTTGACAAATAGAAATAGAGATAAAAACCACAGAAAAAGCCCTAATTATTTCCACAAAATTTCTGGTTCTTGACAAATAGAAATAGAGATAGTAATCACAGAAACTAGCTCTAATTACTTCCACAAAATTTCTGGTTCTTGACAAATAGAAATAGAGATAAAAACCACAGAAAAAAGCCCTAATTATTTCCACAAAAGTTCTGGTTCTTGACAAATAGAAATAGAGATAAAAACCACAGAAAAAGCCTAAATTATTTCCACAAAATTTCTGGTTCTTGACAAATAGAAATAGAGATAAAAACCACAGAAAAAAAGCCCTAATTATTTCCACAAAAGTTCTGGTTCTTGACAAATAGAAATAGAGATAAAAACCACAGAAAAAAACCCTAATTATTTCCACAAAAGTTCTGGTTCTTGACAAATAGAAATAGAGATAAAACCACAGAAAAAAAAAACCTAATTATTTCCACAAAAGTTCTGGTTCTTGACAAATAGAAATAGAGATAAAAACCACAGAAAAAACCCTAATTATTTCCACAAAAGTTCTGGTTCTTGACAAATAGAAATAGAGATAGTAATCACAGAAAATAGCTCTAATTACTTTCACAAAATTTCTGGTTCTTGACAAATAGAAATAGAGATAAAAACCACAGAAAAAAGCCCTAATTATTTCCACAAAAGTTCTGGTTCTTGACAAATAGAAATAGAGATAAAAACCACAGAAAAAAGCCCTAATTATTTCCACAAAATTTCTGGTTCTTGACAAATAGAAATAGAGATAAAAACCACAGAAAAAAAAGCCTAATTATTTCCACAAAATTTTCTGGTTCTTGACAAATAGAAATAGAGATAAAAATCACAGAAAATAGCCCTAATTATTTCCACAAAATTTCTGGTTCTTGACAAATAGAAATAGAGATAGTAATCACAGAAAATAGCTTTAATTACTTCCACAAAATTTCTGGTTCTTGACAAATAGAAATAGAGATAGAAACAACAGAAAATAGCTCTAATTATTTCCATAAAAGTTCTGGTTCTTTACAAATAGAAATAGAGATAGAAAACACAGAAAATATCTCTAATTATTTCCACAAAAGTTCTGGTTCTTTACAAACAGAAATAGAGATAAAAACCACAGAAAATAGACCTAATTTTTCAAAATCATTTTATCAGTTTTTTTACAACTTTATTCTTATTAGGAAAATTATAATCTCTGTAGAATTTTTTTTCAAATTTAAAAAAATTATAGATCATGAGCAAACCGAAAAAAAAACTAGTTTAGCTTCCTTGGGGTTCTCCTAAATCGTAATTCATTTAAAAACTGACTACTTCACTGATGAATCTCCATTTGTCAACAACATTTGAGCAAAATTTGATACCCTAAATTTCAGAAATCAGGATGATTTTGTCTTTTTTACTATTTTTCAAATTAGATTTGTCAGTATATGTTTGTTTGTTTGTTTTTTTTTTTTTTTTTTTTTTTTTTTTTTTTTTTTGTACTTATGGATTACGTTTGAGCAAATGTTAGTTGTAATCGTCAGAAGAAATACTAAACTGTGATTTTGTAAGAGTTTTCCGATCAAAACTGGATTTCAAAAACCATTAGTTGTACTTAAAAATTACCTTAAGCTAGGATAAACTACACATACGTGGCAAAATTCATAACAAAATTAGTTTAGCATCAAGTGATATACACTGACACAAAGACAGACAGACACGCACACGCAGGCACAGAAACACCCAAGTGAAACACATTCAACAAACACTCGAGATCGATATTTTTATGATTACCGAACTTTTTACTACCTTCCACAGTGAGAAAATAAAAAAATGTTGAGGTAAAATAAACATGTTTCAGATTAATAGCGGTGAATAAATAAAATATGCTTTTAACACCCAGCAACAGGTAAAGAACTTCGTAAACATGTTACGTGTTTATAAGTTTGCAAAGCGGTAGAAACGGGTGTAATGAGACGTGAATAATAGGCCAAACTGCCTCGAAAGTTAGTAAAATAATTTAATAAATAACCTAACGCCGCTCTGTGCTGTTTTAACGAGATAACGTTTATCACCTCCAGAGCACGATAAAAACTGTAAAATAAGCGAAAACGTCCTTACTTGCAAATCATTTTAATAATCCCAACAAGCGGTTACTTTGCTGACGTGATGGTAGCGGATTTACAATATTATTTGATTTTAGCATGATTATCACAACTGATTCAAATCTGCATAAATTAGCGTTTTAAATGTTTTTAAATTGCACGGGATATTCAAACTTGAACCCTGTCCGCCGTCAGATTTGATTGCGTAGTTTTAACGTGTCTTGAAAATAAAAAATACTAATGTTAATGCTGATTGCGATGGCGACATTATATTTTCAAAAAGTTATGATTTTTTTTAATTTCGAATAGTCATAATTTAAGAAGTGATTGAAGGTTTTGCAGGGTAACGTGCTAGTCAATGTTTGATTTTGTTGTTAATTTTGAATCAAATATAACGAAACTCTGGGAAATAGATTCAGTTTTGTGTTTTTAAACTGAATAATGGAGTTTAAATTTTTTTAATATTTTTTACATTTTAAAATTAATATCAATTTATTCATTTGCCCTTTGTTCATTGATGGATAAAATGATTTTTTTTAATGGTCGAACACAATAGCATCGAACAAACATTGCGAATCAAATTTTTCAATTAAAATAAGTTCTTTCTTTTAAACTTCTCATAAAGAATAATTTCAGACTTCTACAAAGCAAATAATCTTAATTAATAACCATTTAAACTGTTTGCATTAAATACAGTAATTTTTAAAAAAAGGTAATTCTAATTTTACTTTCATTACTTTATGTATCTTATCAATACAAAAAATTAAAAAGATTAATGATCTTGCAAAAATTTGATTTTGTGATTTTCACTGTGAAATCTAACAATGGTTCTTTCGTTTTTCGAACAAAACAATCCGAGCCACTCGTTGCTGTGGCTCAGTCTGGTTCAATTTAACAATGCATTCCGAAATATTGAAATGGAACCGTAAAATATTTAGTATAACGTGTTTTGCTTTCACATCCAACAGATGGCGCTGTTTTTCAAAAAAAGAATATTTTTACCCGTGATAGATGTCATATCTATATAACAGTAGGAATACAAAAACATGCGCTTATTCGAATGCAACGTTGTGTCAAAATTTCAAAACAATCGGTGAAGAATTTTCGGAGATTTAAGATTTCGAATAAACGAAAAGTTATGTTTTTATTTATATAGATTTTCTACACTGAGTTTTAAATCGTAATATAAAATCAAAAATAGATAAAAATAATTTTCCGATTTTTAAGATTTTACCCAGAACCAATTGTATTAAATAAATATATTTCGTTTTGAAATTGTGAGCTTAAAAAAACAGTACGTTAAATTTTTATAAAAACCAATTTTTCTTAAACGTTTAAAAAACATGTTTGCCTAATATAGGACAGGGAAGAAATATTTTTGAACAATTAAAAATGGTCCTGCAATATGACAGAACTAAGCCGACATAATGTAATTCTATCGAATAAATTAATTCGTACAGACGGAAAAGCATCCAAGTATTTTTTTATTTTATTATTATTATTATTTTAAAGCGAAAAGCACATTGAGGCTATTATCGCCTCCCTATATGTAAGTGTGAGTGTAAAGTGTTAAAGTCGTAAGTATAGTGTTGTAAGTGTACGTGAATGTTAAACTCGGGTACCGCGAGAGACGTCTAAATTCTCTCAATAAGTGCAGCTAGTCTGCACCCCCCTGCGGTGGCATCCAAGTATTAAACCATCCTTTCATTTTGGGGACTTGAAAACTAATATTTCCATTAATGTGTTATTCATGACTGATTTTGTTTTCTAATTCTATGTGGCTATTATATAAATGTTTTGTAACATATAAAAAATGTTTTGTAAATTTGTAACATATAATGTTTGTGCTAACACATAAATGTTTTGTAAGAAAGTCAAATTAGTGAATATTCCATCCAATTTGTATTCATTCGCTACAAGAATTACTTTGTGTGATTTTCATTTCAAATAATGGACGAGGATGCTACAGCATTTTCAAAAGCATAATTTACTCCGTTTAGCAAAAAGAAATATTGACAAAAAACTTCGCAAAATTGCATTGATTTTAGGTAAATGCAATGTTTTAAATGATCAAAATGTACTGAAATTTAAATGTTTGACACTACCATTTGTTTCAATATACACCCACTTTTGGACACTACCCACTACGACTGCAGATGAAAACTAATAATGCTTGCTAAATGCATTTAAACAAACACGAACTTATTACAGTTACTCATGTTATTTAGAAGTTTCCAACATTAAATAGGTGAGCATAGTTATGTAGGGGATATTGTATGTAAATCCATGGCCATCTTAAATTAATAATTGTTTCTATGCAAGATCCGTTATGAACACTTACGGAAAATGTAAAGATTAAAATTTCGTCTCTTCAAAAATATATTCAACAACTTTTTTAATTAAACATATTATAAAAGTTAAAATTTACGGATTTTTCTATCATTGTGTTTGGAGTTTGTGTCGTATCTAGGCTAAATGTGAGAAATAATTTATGTTTTATTACTACACAAGTTACAAAACTTTAACAATAACTTAGTCTAAATTAAATAAGTTTAAGCCGATTTAAATGATAGTTGAAAAGTTCACTAACAAAACAAACAAGAAGAATCTAGTGCCATGTCAGACAATTTTATGATGTTTCATTTAGAATAATTGTAAACAGCCTCCGTGGCGCAATTGGCTAGCGCGTTCGGCTGTTAACCGAAAGGTTGGTGGTTCGAGCCCACCCGGGGGCGACAATTTTATCTAGAAAATTAAAACATGCCTTTTAAAAAGCTAGTTCATAAAGAATTTAACGCTGATTGTAATGGACATTTTTTTACATTTTATAAAAGTATTGTATTTTGCTGCTTTTTTCGCTTATATTGTTTACATATTAATAAACTTGTATTATTTAAATTTTATATAAATTTATAAATTTACGTAAATCTATAAAGCAGGAAAGAACAGAACAAATAACACCCTTGCTTCATTTTCGATTATAAATTAAGATTCCTGTTTGCACTAAAATCAAACTGTCTTAGGGTTCAGGCTGGACATTTGTCAGTTCTCTTGCCTGCTTTTCCATATCTCCTAAACCAATTACCGCTTTTTATTAATATTTCCCTACTACACTTTTTACTAAACTCCCTGAACTGTTGGTTGACCTTCCAGCACGACAGGGAGTTCACCTAAACTGTGGCCTGTTGGTTGTCACTTTAGCACCACAAGGATTTCACCTAAATTGTGGCCCGTTGGTTGTCCCTTTAGCACAGCAGGGAGTTCACCTAAACTGTGGCCTGTTGGTTGTCCCTTTAGCACCACAAGGATTTCACCTAAATTGTGGCCTGTTGGTTGTCCTTTTAGCTCCACAGGGATTTCACCAAAACTGTGGCCTGTTGGTTGTCCCTTCTGTATGAAAGGAATTTCACCTAAACTGTGGCCTATTGGCTGTCCCTTAACCACGACAGAAATTTAACCCATACTGTGGCCTGTTAGTTGTCCCTTCAGCTCCACAGGGATTTCATCTAAACTGTGGCCCGTTGGTTGTCCCTTTAGCACAACAGGGAGTTCACCTAAACTGTGGCCTGTTGGTTGTCCCTTTAGCATCACAGGGATTTCACCTAAACTGTCGCCTGTTGGTTGTCCCTTCTCTATGAAAGAAATTTCACCTAAACTGTAGCCTATTGGCTGTCCCTTCACAGCGACAGAAATTTCACCTAAACTGTGGCCTGTTAGTTGTCCATTCAGCATCATAGGGATTTCACCTAAACTGTGGCCTGTTGGTTTTCTCTTCAGCTCCACAGGGGTTTCACCTAAACTGTGGCCTGTTGGTTTTCTCTTCAGATCCACAGGGGTTTCACCTAAACTGTGGCCTGTTGGTTTTCTCTTCAGCTCCACAGGAATTTCACCTAAACTGTAGCCTGTTGGTTTTCTTTTCAGCTCCACAAGGATTTCACTTAAACTGTGGCCTGTTGGTTTTCCCTTCAGCTCCACAGGGATTTCACGTAAACTGTGGCCCGTTGGTTGTCCCTTCGCCATCACAGGGATTTCACATAAACTGTGGCCTGTTGGTTGTCTTTTCAGCAAGACAGGAATTTCGCATAAACTGTGCTTTGTTTGTTGCTTCTTCAGCACAAGAACCTCATTCGAACCGTGATTTCTTAGTTTTTCCTTCAGCACGACAGAACCTCACCTAAACCGTTATTTGTTGGTTGTCCCTTCAGCGCAGATTCTGCGCAAAATGTTTATGAAATTTTTAACGCCGATTTTGATGATAAAACCAGATTTTTAAAAAAATGTTACAACAAATCTTTAAATTTTAAATATTTGAAAAGGCCACAATTTTGAAACTGTTGAATAAATTTTCTTGGTTCATTAATGTATTCAAACTATTAACATAACTGGTTTTTTGCCAAGTTTGAATCAAATCGGACTAAAAATGCGAACGTGAGCGTGCTAAAACACACATACACAAATATATTTTTATAAATATTTATAAAGATTGGCGCACATTTAAAGGTACCCGGTTTGCGTTTTACAATGATGGCCGACAATGGCGTTTTTCCTAATGAAAATTTGCTAATAATTAAAAGATTTGCTTCTATCACGTCAGTGAGACATCTGCACGCCACGATTACTATAGATTAGTGCCGATATGTTAAAAGATCTCTCACAGTGACATGTATTGTTAGTTTTCTTGACTGTCGCTAACAGTCCAGTATAAGCGTGTCCATCATGCTTGCATTAATTTGTATAATGTAAACCTTGGCAAAGCGTAACCTTGTTTACATTTTGTTAGCGTATCTCCATACCAAATAAGGTACATCAGCTGTTCTGCTGATAACATCAAGCACTGACAAACTGCATAGATTTACAGTACCTGTTTTTCAGGCAAACGTTGTCCTGAATTAGTTCTTAATGTGGCTTGTCTTCTTTGCACAAAATTTCAATGAAATAATTTTGTTTTTTAACGATTTTTTTATGTAATTTGTATTACATAATCGCAGAACGCAATTGTAATTGTTGACGTATTGGTTAATGAATTTTTCAAAAAATGTATGTATTTTTTTTAAATTTTGATTTTATCATTAAAATTTGGATGTATTAGTACTGTAAACTTCCAAATTTCAGTTCTGATTTGATTTGTTTGGATGGCAGCGATTAAAACATTTTTGGTTTTAAAGGAAACCAAACAACCAACCTTAGTTTATAGTCCGAAAAAAAGAGAGAAGGTTGGTTCTGTTATCTCCTTCTTGATTTGAACCTATATATATTTGTAAATTTATACAATATAAATAATAAAATTTTAATAATATGTAAACAAATAAACTAAATAAGCAAAAATAATAAAATAGCTGATTCTTATCAATTATATATCAGTTACAATCAGCATTAAAATCTGTATAGATTATTTTTCTAAGCTTTCAAATTACAGTGCAAATATGAAAATGAACCCTGGCCACCTTTAAATTCATAATTTCAATGTTTTTTTTTTTTTGATATTTTAAATGCTAATGTATGCAGATTTTAACTCTTATTAATACTGTGAAAAAAGTGTACGGTAAGAGAAGATTATTTTTTCAACTTTTACTCGTTCATTTAAATAAATATTAAAACGCCATTAAACACTATTTATTTATTCGCACACTAGGACTCTTGACACCATTCCAAGAAAAGTATAGGGCAAGTAAGTGATATAATTCCGCTAAGCTCTAGAAGGAAAGAAATTTAGTCTTATAAAAAAGCCGTCGTATTGAGCGAAATACAGTTTGCAAATGAAAGTATCTAAACGGGCATTTTTTTAATACATCGATTTGAAACGTAGGATCAATAATTTCAAAATGCATGCTGCGTTTAGGCAGATATCTAAAAATTTAGCTACAAAAAACAGTGTAATACTCGAATGAATGATTTATTCGCTGAACAATTAAAGTTTCGATACTAACTAGGGCTGTAGATCGGTTAGTTTTTAATATATCAAATTTAAACTTGCCAATTTACTAAACTCATTTTTTAAAGAACATATATATTTTTAGGTTTTATATATTTCTAATCTGATGTATGATTAACACAGGTTTTTTTTTATTTTGCAAAATAAAATTTCACAAAATTGTAAACTCGTCAGCTGTCACACCGTGGCGATAGAAGCAAATTCCCTAAAATATTTTTTAATAAAGCACTTTTCGAAAAAAAATATTTCAATCTGAAAATACAAAAATGAACCCTGACCGCCGTCAAAATCATATACTTAATTTTAGTTTGATTTTGAAAATTTAAACTAATGTAGATTTTCACTCTGATTACGATGGTAAAATCCGATTTTTAAAAAAATTCGATTTTTAAAAAAATCTGAAGAATAAAAGATATGTATAAGGATTTTTAATTTAAAAATGAAAATAACCTCTCACAGCTGATAAATCAATGCGAATTTGATCAAATAAATTCAACTCATTTTAGTTAATTACACAAAAAACAGTAAAAGAGGTTATAACCTATAATGCGTCCTATTTCAACCTACATTGCATTAAAAACTATAATTACGAATATTATGAAATGCAATTTGTTAATTTCATTCAAAGTTAATTTATTTTCACAAATGTTTCATTTGTTTATTATTTAAAAGTGGCATGTTTCTAGACAAAATTGTCGCCCCCGGGTGGGCTCGAACCACCAACCTTTCGGTTAACAGCCGAACGCGCTAGCCAATTGCGCCACGGAGGCTGTTAACAACAACGCTAAACAAAAAATAATAAAACTTTCTTATTTGGCAGTAGACTCTAGTTGTTTGCTTCTAATTTTCAGCTATTACTTTATGGTGTTAACCTTATTTTAATTCAAAACAATTATTCTAAAAGTTTTTTAACTTGTGTACAAATAAACCATAAATTATTTTTTTACGTTTAGCCTAGATATGACACAATTACGAAACATGGTACTGGATATTCTAACTTTTATAATATATTTAAACAAACTTTTTCATTAAAAGACGGAATTTTCCATCCTTACATTTTCACGGTAAGTTTTAAGTCCTCATAAAGGATCTTGCATAGAAACAATTTATTAATTTTAAGAAGGCCGTGGATTTTATTTACATAAAATATACCTATACAGCCATCATCACCTGTTTAATGTTGGAGATTTCAGAATAACATGATGAACCGTAATAACTTTGTGTTTTTAGACATATTTTGCAAGCGTTTTTACATCTGCAGACGTAGTGAGCAGTGCCGAAAGTGGGTGTATATTGAAGCTGGCGAGAGTGCTAAGTATATAAATTTCTATATATTTTGATCATTTAAAAACACCACATTTACAGAAAATCCATGCAATTTTGCAAAGTTTTTTTTATCGCTTTTGCTTTTTATAAAGATTGTAAATTATGTTTTTGAATTTATTATATCATTATTTTAAAGAAAAATCACAGAACATAATTATCGTAAAGATTATCAAAGATTCACTCGCTACACTTGAAAATTGTAATTTTCACGATTAAAATTTCTCACAGTAGAAATCTTGAATGACACATTGATACATATATATATATATCAGTTTCGAAGTCCCAAGAATCATAAATTAGTTTAATACTTGGATTATTTTCCGTCTGTACGAATTAATTACTACATTAGTAGCTTGCTATATCGCAGGACCATTTTTAATTTTTCAAAAATATTTGTTCTCGTGCTCTCTTTTGGGCAAAAATCTCTTTAACGTTTCAAGAAAATTTTATTTTCTTAACATACTGAATTTTTCTAAAGTTGATCTACTTAAAAAAACTTTTTTGCTATTTTTCGAAACAACTGTTTGTTGTAGTTGCTATCAAGGAAAATGGGAAAAACAGATTTTCTCCAAACTTTGATTTTATTTGTAGACTTATAACGAACCATGGTATAATTTCAATATATATGCACAACTTAATAATGAACCAATGTCATTTTAACAATAGGTGACCGCCATTGTTTTTATTTGAACGTGTCTTCATTTCAATCAGAATTGCCTTGGTTACTTGTATGCAAATTAGATATTTTGTTCTTTATTAAATTATGTTACTGGAGTGTTGGAATAAAAATTCGAATATCATACTATTTTGAAGGTTTCATCCGCCATTTTTAACTTTGTTATCATTGGGCTTTGATTTTGTAAACAGAATGTCAAATTTCAAGTTTCTATCTTTAACCGGAGCAGAAAGAAAATTAAAGTTTGAAAAAACACGCAGCGACAGATTGACACTAAACAAAGAGAAATAGGTAAAATAATAGTTTTTTTATTGCTTAACCAGGATTCCAGAAATTTTATTAAATAATTCCAGGGCACACTCTTAATAATATAAACCTACTTACATTACCTTACAAGCATGGTAAGTTGGCCTATACAGTGTTTTTCTATGCAAGGAAAATTTTACTGGGCTAGTTACGTATTTACTTTTCACAATATATAATTTTATTCAAGTAAATTTCTTTTCAATTTTAATTAAACGTAAAACAATATTTTATTTAAAAAAATTTTTTACGATTTTAAATATTTATATTGATGGTGCAGTTAGTGTCGTTTTGTGTTAGAAGTGCATTTCAGTGAATGGAGATAATTAGTTTTAATGCGAAATGCCTGGGAAACACAAAAACTGCAGGAACTACAAATAAGAGTAAATTAATTGAGGTTATTAAACAAATGTAGTAATGAATAGACGCTATTGTTGAAATAGTAATGAATAGACGTTATTGTTGAAATCAGCTGGTGCATAATACATTTTCTGTATACTACACGGGAAATAAGTGCTTTTATAAAAACGAACTAAGAAAACAGCTGTTTTCGACAGAGTATAATGAAAAACGTTTTTAACCTATTAAAAATAATTATAATCATTGTGCAAAAAGGTAAAGAGTGTATTTAACAATTTGTAAACGTTAACCGAACACCGTAATTGCGTGGCAGTCAGCAGTAGATGCTATCTGCAATATTCCATCAAGTAATCAACGAATTGAATCAATCTCATTGACTAATGGTAATAGCAGTGACAGGAGGTAATCTTGTGGAACGTTCCAGTATTGCCTGGACAGAGATGGATTCTCCCAGGAACAATAAAAGCCAGAGAGCTTGAAAAGTCGTCCTTTTGGCTATAATATTAAAATAACCTTCGCCCTTAATACTCTCGCTGACTTGATATAAGCTAATTTCAAACAATTTTTTTTTTATTTTACACTTTACTGAAATAATTTTGACAAGTGGGTAGTCGACCTTTTAGTGTTATGGAAAAAATAAAAGAAGAATATACAAGCATAATAAACAAGAAGTTCTTAGTTATTTTAAAGTACTTTCATTCATTATGTTGATTTTATTTAATACAATATACCTTACCGTGTTTTAATTTCGTATTTAAAGCTATAACCTTTAAAATTAATGACTGAATTCTAACATTGTACCTTACTGAAATAGTTACATGAAACTTACTATAGCCTTTATTTTACATTACATACCTAAATTAGCTTCAGTATTTACTGTTTATTGAAAGTAAAGTCTTTTATTTAATAACATTTACATATTAGAACTGGCCTAGGTTGTCTTACCGATTCTACTTTCAAAACTGATTCGGTTAATAATTTCTTAAGTCTTGAATACAGTAATAATTTAAATATTACTTTCTATGTTTTTAGCAATCAATTGTTTTGGTACACACAATTATGTTTGTCACTTATGCCTGCATTGTGTTGCACTCTCACGGAATAAGTCTTTTATTTAAAAACATTTATATATTAGAACTGGCCTAGATTGTCTTATCGATTCTACTTTCAAAACTGTTTCGGTTAATAATTTCTTAAGTCTTGGATACAGTAACAATTTAAATATTATTTTCAAATGTTTTTAACAATTAGTTGTTTTGGTACACACAATTATGTCGGTCACTTACGCCTGCATTGTGCTGCACTCTCACGGGGATACTTTATACTGCTCCTGGAACTTTGTTTACAGACTTTTATCAGATTTACGTTGGCTTTATTTTATTGTAAAGCCTTAAAATGGAATAATATAAGACGGGAGAGTATCGGATGTTCTGACGAACCTGTAGATACTTTATTTATGAAGTTTCAATAACGTATATCCTTATTAGTAGTACAAAATAGATCGAAATATTTAACGCAATAATATATGAAAGATTTAATATCTGCTTATATTAGCTATTCAAATTATATTGGAAATGTTAAATCCAAACTTTGATCACCGACAGATTTAAAGGCTAATCAACACAAGTTTTTAAAGACCGTTTTCCAGCAAACTCCGTTTAAAAGTTTTAAGATAGCGGCCGTTTTAAATTTTTACAAAATTCATAGTTTCTTTTAAATATTTTTGAAAATCTGTTTTCACGATCGTAATTAAAAGTTGCATATTAACCATATGCATATTAACTATATTCGCATTTCAAATTTTAAAATTCCATTGGAAATGCAAATATGATCCCTTACAGTCAGGTGAAATAAGATTTATAAAAAAATGCACGGTAATTTATATTGTAGGTAATTGGCTTCAATCACGTCATCGAAACAGCCGCGTGCCCTCTTCCGGGACTTAAGATATATGTGTATATGTGTATCTGTGTGTGTGTGTGTGTGTGTGTGTGTGTGTGTGTGTGTGTGTGTGTGTGTGTGTGTGTGTGTGTGTGTGTGTGTGTGTGTGTGTGTGTGTGTGTGTGTGTGTGTGTGTGTGTGTGTGTGTGTGTGTGTGTGTGTGTGTGTGTGTGTGTGTGTGTGTGTGTGTGTGTGTGTGTGTGTGTGTGTGTGTGTGTGTGTGTGTGTGTGTGTGTGTGTGTGTGTGTGTGTGTGTGTGTGTGTGTGTGTGTGTGTGTGTGTGTGTGTGTGTGTGTGTATGTGTGTGTGTGTGTGTGTGTGTGTGTGTGTGTGTGTGTGTGTGTGTGTGTGTGTGTGTGTGTGTGTGTGTGTGTGTGTGTGTGTGTGTGTGTGTGCGTGTGGGGCAGCACTCTCACGTTCGCGTCACGATTATTAATGAATGTGTGGACCCTACTGTTATGTTGTTGAGTGTTTACTTTGAACACTGACTAAACAATGTAAATTAGTCTGTAACGTAATTATAATATCGTCTATAATGTAACATTTCTGCTGCATGTTTGTCAGCATAAACTCAATTTGAATTGACCCGGCATTAATCAGTTTAACCCAAATAGAAGCCGTTCAATATATACAATATTGCCAGCTAACTTCATTTCTAGACATTTTGTATATGTACAGAATAATTTATCCGAAATCTATAACAAACAAGCTTAAAAAATAATTGACTTACCCTTCTACTGATTGTATTTAGGCATTATAGGCTATATAAGAAAAAACAACTGGTCAGTTTCTATAGCCGTTTTAAGCATCCATGCCAATTGAAATAAGCAATATTTTTTTAACCACATTGTTGTATACATAATAAAACATATCTTTATCATTTAAAACTGATTTGAAAATTTGAATTCACAATCAAATTCAGCATTACAATCGGTTTAAATTAGCATCTGTTCAAATTTTGAAGTAAAAGTTTTAATGATAGTTTTGCTGAAAGGTGTAAATAGAAAGAAAGCCTGCCGAATGGAATTATGGAACGAACGAGCAAACGAATTTCGTCTCTCTATTTATCTTTTTCTTTTTCTTTCTCCTTATTCGATAACAGCGTATTTTCATATAACTCGCGTATTATATGAAAACGTTGTGTTGCTTTAGTTTTGGTATTTTTCCTTAGTTGGAGAACTCGTGAACCTTGTAGCCGTTTATAATACATTCAAAATTAATGTAAACTTTTATAATTATTGTTGATAATATTGCTAGTTTTTAACAACATAATCTGAAACTTATTATAGCCTATCAATGAAATCAGTTGATCGTTACAAATTAATACAAAACAACTGACCTTTTACTATAACTACAGTAAATAATATCTAAGCTAGCTAGGTTCACGTATTTATTTGTTTAAACAAAACGAGATATTTGCAAACATATCTTCAAACTAATTATATATTCATCAAAGATATCGTTAAAAAAAGCTTCGCTTCTGTCGGTAACTCCCCGAGTTCCACACGTGTACTTCTTTAAAATTCATTCAGAATGACGGCCGTTCATTTTTCAGTGTTTATTTTCATAGTTTCGAAATAAATTTTAAATTTGCATATTTCAACGCTAATTATGTTGGCATGATGAGATTATTTTAATGTGTATAAATGTAAATATACAAACACACGCGCACAAGTCAATGTCAAAATTACTTTTGATGCATAAGATCTGAAAACGGAGATAAGTTTACCGATCGATCTTCCAAAATCGATTTGTTTTCACGTCGACCCTTCTTTTTTGCTTTGTTAAATTTACGTAAATTTAAATAGGCCTATTGTTCATTTTTCTTAAACTCTTTTTTCACAATATGAAGTAAAATTAATTAATTAATTCTTAATAATCTTTGAATACCGAAACCTAAAAAAAGTAAAATATTCAATATTTAATTACTAAAAATTAAAGTAAAACTATAATTATGAGTAAATTGATTGTGGTTGAACTTAATTTATAAAAACTGTAATAAATTAACTTTATGAAAAAACTGTATTTAGAAGATGAATTTTACTCATTAGTTTATTGCAAGGTGATTAAGAACACTAAGTATGGTACGAATAAGGGTTGGAAAATATAAAACGGCACTTCCGCAAATTGTAATTAATTAAAATGGAAATAATGAACTAACGTTTATATTAAAAACACAGGATAATCTTTGCAATTAAATTCCCTCTAAAAATCTATGATTAAATTCTCTTCATAACTCGAACGATTTGTGCAGAAGATATCGTTTGTGGAAAATATCTACTGAATAAAACATTGGTAAATCCAGATCCGGGATTTTGAAGTAAGACCTGACAAACTACTTTTGTGCATGTTTTTGTGCGTGCGCGCGCGCGTGTGTGTGTCACTACTCTAGTGTTCACAATTTTCAGCTTAAGTTAATTACTTAACAAAATCCGCTTTAACGTTTGAAAATGGCGGCTATTCCAAATCTGCTTGAAATGACCAATTTTTGAAAATCTGCTTACTGCTTACAATTTTTGAAAATCTGGTTTTATAATCGTAGTTTTAAAAACCACAACAAATTAATCTTTCAAATTTACAAATTTTTCTATTTGAAAACAAATATGACAGTGGTATAGGTTAAAATTTTTCAGAAAAATTTTAAAATATTTTATTTCATCGTCGTAATCAAAGATAAAATGCGAAAACAAATATGACTGTGATCTAGGTTGAAATTTGTTAACACTTTTTAAAATATCTTATTTCATCATCGTAATGAACGTTAATATCGGCAAAAATATACGTTTTATTGAACATACGAAAATGAATTTACGTCAGTCAGGGGTTCATTTTCTTATTTTCAATGTAATTCGATCGGATTTTTAGAAAGCTAATGTTTGCGTACTTCAATGACGTAAAAATATAACAGTTAAAATATCGTTGAAAATTCGCGTCCGTTACCTCAGCGAGACAGCTGCGTGTCGCAATTATGCAATAATTCACTAGCGTACAGAATATTTCATTTGTCTGTCGTTACGCAATACTGGTCACGTTTAGAAATTCACTTCGTCACGTCAAAAAGTCAGGTTGCCGCCATATTGAGTTTCATAGAGGTTAATTTGACGTTTTTGTTTATAGAATGTAATATCCGTCCGAACTGTGACGCGGCTGTAATAATTTCTGTTTGCGTGACGTACGAGTAGATTGCAGTGAATATATTTGCACGATACAGTAAATTGTAAACAAAATTTGTTTCAATACGACAATAAATTACTTGCATTGTTTATGTAACGCCTGTCTGTGGTGTTTTCCCGTCTGCCCTACTTGTGTTCTACATACACTGAGGGTGTTACAACTGTGACGTCACAATGTGCGAGCACAGGGTTTGTCGCAACGATATACGATATCGCAGTGCGATAATTATCGCATGAAGCTGCGACACAGCGTTTGGCTCTTTATTCAAAGCTCAGTAGTGATAGGCAAAGCGGTTCTTTTGAAAAGTCCGGTTCAATATCCAGTGAAATTCGGCTGGGCTCAGGGATGTTGCAGGTCGGCAGCTTACTGCTGAGCTGTGAGAATATAAGTGTCAGCAAATTGGCCGGTGTATGAGGAAAGTTGTCTTTCTTTTATCAGTGTTTATACTTGTCTGTTTTCAAGTCTGTGATTACAGTACGAGTTCACAATATCATCTGGATAACTAAATGTTTTCTTGTGAACTAATTAGTTAGTTTTCCCTTTTTTAATGATTTAACTGATAACCAATAATTACATTTTGCTTTATTATTACTGCTTGCACTACGTTTACATTTTACTCCTTCGACAAGGGATGTTATTTTATTCAATTTTTTCTAATGCATTTGGGGTTAGATTAATTTTTTAAACTGATTTATTCCGAAACGACAAAACAATTATTAAATGACAAATAATAAAAAAATTCTTTTTACATGATCAAACATTCCTAACGAACCAACTTTGTTTATGCCTATAATATATAGTTCGTTAACATTAATTACTCAATATTGAATAATGTTTGTAATAACATTGTCTGAATAATTTTAGTACCCTAACTGCAATTAATATGAATTAAGACGATAGTTTTATTTAAGACCAAGTGGCCACCAAATGTGGAACTGTCTACGCATTGAAAACCTAACCTGTTGTTTTTAATATAAGAACGGCCATTGAAAGCGTAACGGATCTTCGACTCCGTCTAGGTTCGGTTTGAAGCTGACTCCGCTTCCCCCACCACGCTGACCACGCCTCCAAACTTATTATTTTTCTTTACCTATGTTACCGTTGCCTAGGTTACGGTTTAGATTTAAGAGATACGAACGCGTTCTTTAAACTGACTTAACACCGCTTCTGGTTGCCGTTCATCTTCATTCCGCTCCGCTTGACAGCTCAGCACAGCTTCGCTCCCATTTGGTGACCGCCTTATAAGTTAAACAAAAAAATCGACTCATACGCACGTGTTATTATCTATAGTCTACCTAATTAGTCTTAACACTGAATTGACACAAAATAACAGATCTCGGTAATCTGAAGATCTTAACTGTCTCAGCTCAGCCGTGACGGTCGGATCTGACAGAGTACAGCCGAGATGAATTCGGCGGCTTACAAGTACCTAGTAGACGAAGAAAATCTATGTTATCGTATTCCTAGATGGCTGATAACGTGGAGGGATAAGGAGGAATTTGCGGGGGGTGCTGCGCACAAAACAGCCTTTATCTTGAAAACTAAAAGGAATACGCTTGACGTTTCTTGAAAATTATTGAAAGAGATACGTTCTGAAAAAACGTTTTTCCTTTTGGTCTTAAAACAAAACAGAGGGTCGAAAATGGCATTGCAATTTTTTTTATCACGAATTTAGTGTTTCTATCGTGAAATGGCCTTGTTTATTGCAGTAAAAATAATCAAAAATGTTCTTTAAACCACTCACCTGTCATATGAAAAAGGAAAATGTTTTCTACAAACACTTTTTAATCAGTTGTTACAACTTTGCTTACAATGCAAGCTTTTGTAAGCATAGTTGTTTTAACAGCGTGGTATATAGTACAGCGAGAAACTCACGTAACAATTGTAACTGATAAGAAAGCTACATAATAATGTAGCTACATTATAATAATAAAAATAACTCATAAAAAACGTATTTATTTTTTTTACTTACTTGTAAGTACAACATCTAAAGAATATTTTAAAACATAACCAAAACAGTGTCAATATTTTTTTTTAAATAGTGGGGAATATTTGGTTGTACATTTACGTAGATATTTTGTTTTTCATTCAAAATATTTGAAAAAAGTATGGACAAATTTGGCGCCAATTATTATGCCTTTTTAGAGAACTTCTGTTTGAAAATGATCTATTGAGCGGCCATCATTACAATAACAGATCCATAACCTTGAAATGTTCACAGATTCTTCTAGATCACTTATTGATTTTTTAATACTTTAATAATAAGAAAATTAGTTCAACAGTTTTAAAATGGCTGTCATTTCAAATCTTTCAAAATGTTTCTTTTTGCTTTATAGCCTATGTTTTTAAAAGTATGGTTTCACCATACTAATCATAGTTGAAAATTTGTATAAATTACCATTTCCAATATTAAAAAATCCGTTGAACTTAATAAGAAATTAAATTTGTCTGCTGTCTCTTTTTCGTATTTTCAAATAATGTGCACGTATAGAACACCAACGTATGTTGTTTTTAACGTCGTTTATTAGGCCTGGTGACCACCAAATGCAGAGCGAAGAGGACTGCTCATTAAAAACTTTACCTATTGTTTTTAATTTAAGCGCAGCGGAACCATTCGACTCCGCTTTTGACTCCGCTCAGCTTCGTTACGCTTCCAGCGGACGCACTTGCACTGAATAAAATAGGTTAGGTTTTTATTTTATTTATTTATTGTGTTTAACGTCCGAATATTATGCACACTTGGGCTAATGCAGACGATGGGATGATTTATAGCGTATGAAAATGCCAAGCCCTGGCCGGGAATCGAACCTGGGTCCTCGGGGGTACGTTATCAACTAGGCCACCGAGGCGGCTAAGGTTAGGTTTTTAATGGAATGCATAGTCCGCTCCGCTCAGCGCATTCGGTGGCCACACGGCCTTACGGTGAAATCAGAATTTCAAAACAAATGAGATAAAAAAATTGTTTTTAGAAATCCGCTTCCATCACGTTAACGAAACAGCTGCATGTAGCGATTATTTCCTTTTCCCCTTTTTTCGCTTAAACTAAAACATTGCTTAATATAAAATATGTGATTTCAAAAAATAATTAACAGATTAAAAACTAAAATGTATAACTTAAAACTAGGTATTGTAGTGAATGTTTAACTATTACTTGTCACACCATGGGCACTATGGGATTAACTTTTCAGAGCACGTGTGCACCTCTAATTAGAAAACGTTTTGTGTGGCGTGCTCACAAGAAAATTAACCCCTCTCTTTGATTAGATAAAAGTGACCAAATAAGATCTTAGTAACAGGGTGGTAGCATGCAACCAGAATGTGGGCACGCACGGAGTCATGCGAGAGGCTCACGTGTAACGATGGTTTTTTAATCAACTTGTGGCTAGCGAGGATATTAATTGGTTTTATAGGCCTAACGATGCTCGTATCGTTCACAGTAGATTGCACAAATTGAATATGAACTTTACGTTTATTGGTGCAATCATATTTCATAAACTTTCTTCATTTCAATCGACGTTTTATTTTGTGAAACGCCACATGCAACGTAACAATTGATATGCATAAGCAATCAAACAAAATGTATTGCAATTTCTTTGCAAAAACACGGTTTGTTAGCGATCGCAAATTGTTGGCAAACAAATTTTACAAAATAACTTTGTTAAGTTTACTAAAATCCCCGTCATATAATCTTATGATTCACAAATCAAGTCAGTGCATCCATGTCTACTTTTATGAAATATAAATAAAAGTTTTTAAAAAATTACAAACATTCTCACATTAAATTATTACCACAGATTTCCTATTCTATAGTCTATAATAGGGATTCTCAACGGAGTCCAAGTGAACCCCTTGGTGGTCTATTGAACTTTAAAGAGAGTCAATTGAATTCGAGGGGTCTATTGGGGGTCGATGAAATAAATTCCATTTCTAACCCCTTAATGTTCACTTCATAAAAAATTGGAAGAGGGTAGCAATGTTCGTTACAAGGATTTAGAAAATTTAAACGTTCCGTCTTGGATTATAAAACCATTTGAAAGCGACATGGCCGGTATTTATTTCTCACTACGAGAAGAACTGATTGAACTTAAAGAGAATTTGGAACTCAAAATCAACTTTTAAACAAGTGGCTATTCTGAATTTAGACGTTACAAAGACATTCGCACAAAATACGCCAGATTAACAAGTATCAGAAAACCATTATTGTTAGCATTTTCTAGTTCTTACTTGGTTGAGGCAGGATTTAGCTACGTAAATAATTTATTGCGAAAGACGAGAAATCGATTCAAGATATCAGAACGTGGTGATTTACGATTAATATTAACAAATATTTCCCCGGATATAAGTAAGATAATCGAAGGACATCAACTGCAACCATCTCATTAAAAATGTCATGTATTTGTGTGATTTATATTTTATTTAAATTTCTGTTTCTATAAACATAATTACATCTTTAATATATATCTAATAATACAAAATAAAAATTATTTAAAAAAATGTATTACTGAATTTCTTCTAATAAAAGCTTTATTTGCGGTGATATTTGTGCAAAATTGTAAAAATATGGGGGATTACGGAATAAAACAAATTATTTACGGGGTCAAAGCAGAAAAAAGGTTGAGAACCCCTAGTCTATAACATGCTTTCCTTTATACAGCGTCAATAATCCGGCTTAGCCGGGACCTCTTCCGGAATTCCTAAACAAACTAATAAGCAGGTCATTAAACGTTTTCAAATTAAAAACAGCAGGAAGACACAGTACATTTGTTTTGAAAGAACAACACGAACCCACAAACACATTGACCCACAAACACACAAACGATCGGTTTGGTAAACAAAAATGCGTGTACACACAGAGAACAATGCTCGAGGTCAGTGGTCTGACGCTACTGCCAGGGGTGAATGGGTTGAGCAATGCAAAACGTTTATATTTTAAAGTCGATGTTTTTCACTTCAATGATACGCAGTCGATATTTTTCATACATCGATAGTAAATAGTCGATGTTTTTTTTTTTTTAGATTTCTTTACACGAAATTTCTTTTATATGAATTTTAAGTGTTTTATAATCAAGATTTTTTTCTGGTGCTAGATATTAAAACTATTTTTTAACTTTTTAAAGTCGAATTGTCAAGAAAACAGTAACGTTGTTCAACTAAGCAATATGTTTGTTACGGTATTCCCCTAACCGCTCAGGAATCATCAATGTTGATTTTACTTGTACTCTCTACCTTATTAAAAAAACTTCCTCTCGTTTATTTAAAACATCGATATTTTACACAACAAAACAACGATGTACGACAACAAACAAAATCAACAATAAAAAAAATTGTTAGATTTTTTATTTACATCAATGGTTTTTAATGATATTACAATCGATGTTAAAGATCGAATTTATACGATTCACACTGCACTCTGTAGGACACGGCGGGTTTTACGGTAGTGTCTTTGACGAAATAAATATTCACTTTTTCCACTAGATTCGATTTCGGACTATTGACGGTCCGAATTTTTGACGCCCAAATTACTGACGCTCTACTGTAATTCTATACATGTTTTAAATAAAAACATAACATAAGAAAAAAACGTATAAACATAAGTTTATTCTGCTTAATATGTTAATTATTTTTCGTAATACTGATAGATTATAATTCATATATTAAATATATAAAAGGATATCGAATATATTCAAAAATATAACAGTGTATCGAAATATATTAAAGTATATGAAATATATCAAAATTTTAAATGATATCAAATGTACTGAAATATATCGAAATATATTTCAACACATTATATATCAAATATATCGAAATATGTGAAAATATATTGAAATGAATTTAAATATACTGGAGAATATAGATTATATCAAAATACATCTAAATATATACAAATATTAGTGAATTGAAGTGCTATATCAAATATATCGAGTTATTATTACAGTTTATTCGGACATTTGCCATCATTTGTGTATATAATACAATACACTACATTTCGAGAGTATGGTTCAACTGTCGTTCAAAAGTCCTATCTTAAAAACCTAACGAAACAACAAGACCATCAAGATCAAATCTAACCAATGCTAACATCATAACAAATTTTATTTTTGTACATTTACTTGTTCTTGAAATATTATACTTTTGTAAACAAAACAAAATGGTTAATGGACGGAAAACATGAATTTCTTTCGTAATATTTGTATATATAATCCAATTTTATATTTACTAGGGTTTTTTTAAACATACAAACCAATTATACGTTGAAAATTTCATAAAAATCGTTAGTTAATTTAGGCTCCAGTAATGTACTCACACAGACAGATAAGTAAAAACCACATTTTATGACTTAATCATTGAATATAAACGGACTTAAAGTATAGCCACTATTATAAAAAAGTGCTCAATATCATAGGCTTAAGTCCAAGTAGTTGAATTATTTGCCGCTACGATCACTGTAAGCTGCAATGGCAGGAGGAAGTTGTTTGAGAAAATAGACAGTACTATTATAAATTTAACTTAAGTTGAATACTCTGCCGCATGATGCCAGTAACAGTGCGTACTCAAATATCTCTCATAAATATTATCATTCTACTACGTTTACGTTCAGTGCTTAAGTATCTGAAAACGGACATATTCATAACAATCTCGTCGTCAAAATTATCGTATCCCCCAAATTCCATAATTTCTTTCTACTTTGTTTAGGGAGAAAGTGAAACAGGAGGTGTTAAATACAAGAAAATAATTTTAACAATGTGCTGATGCATTAAGTGGAGAGATTTATGTTCACTTTAAACAGCTGACTTCGCGTTCCATCTGTACCTTCGATAATATAATTTAAATAAGTATATGCTTATTACCATTGTTCACCAAGAATAATTTCAACTGAGTTTATGTTCGTTATCGTTGCTTACGATGAATATAAATGATAACAAATAAATTTGAAATAAAATAAATTTATTGTTCGCGTTTAAATCGAAAAATATAATAATTAAACTTTGACCAATGTTTTATTATTTTCGATTTAGAGTTGAATCATAAAATTCGTTTATTCTGAATTGAACATAATATATAGAGTTATGAATTTTTATTAAATGACAGATCTTTTGAGAATTACTTTTTGATATTTTTATGGTACTTAAGCGCAAATACCCTTATAAATTCGCTGGCATGTCCGTCTGTCTGTCGATAACGCAACTTGTACTCGTCAACGAAGTGACCATAGCTATAAAATTTGGCGAAAATATTTTTGTAACATCTTCTATCAATGTAAAATATATAGATTAACGATCAGAAATATCCTTGGGAGCAGTTAAGGAGTAAAATTATTATGGACGAAAATGATTTGTGTGCTTATTTAGCTAAATTATCAATTGGAAGTAGTTTATTTTTCGATTTACTGCAAGACATAAATTTATTTTATTTTAAATTCGTTACACTGATTTTAATTAAAAATATTTTAACACGATTAAATTTTTAGCAAAATTAATTTGTCGAAACTATTTTGAGAAACTTGATGTATTTTCGAATCTCATTCGATATTTTTGTGCATCTCCGTACATATTTACATTTACACACGTACAAATATCGAAGTAAAAATCATGTTTTTACTAATGAATAAAAAAATATTTGTTTAGCAAATTTCTTCTTGAAAACGACCTATTCAAATCACCATAGAAATTTCCTATATTTAAAATCAACGTAAATTAGAATTTTAAATAAAATTTACAAAATTCTATTTTATGCTGATTACGTGGGAAAATAAGATTGTCAAATGATTTTAAGTTATAAAAATTATTGCTGAAAATTACCTTCCATCATGTCAGCGAGACAGCTGCGTGCCGCGATTATTTACACTCCGTATTGTGAGACTATATGACGTCACACATTGCAGTCAAGTATTGTGTGATGATGTAGTAAGGGAACAAATAACTTTTTAAATAAATACGCAAATTTTCTGCAACGAGAAACAAATAGAGGTAGTCTATAAGGCTATTAGGTGATAATTGTGGATTCAGTGTTCAGTAATTGTACAGCAATTATTCCAAGTGAAGCTCAGCCTAAAGGTGAAAACACAGTTTATTAGTACCGAACACTCTGCAGTGAAACAATGTTTTTGTTTTACACATTACCCTTCAACCGCCTAACAGTTTTGCGTCCTTCACGCGCATGCGTGTTTGCAAGAATCCGTAAAAACATTTCAAATACATTCTCGCTACTCTATAGAAAATCATTGTCTCAGAATTTAAAGTAAATAATTTTTACATATCACATTGACGTACTTGTGCAGAGTTGTTGTTTTACTTCCATAGCTTTGATGGTTACACCGTTCCATAGGAAATTAAACAGTATACAGAAAGTTATCGTTATTGATTTATTTTGGTATAACATTTTTAATCGTCCTTAATTTTAAAACAGATCAGTGTAAGAAGTTGGTCATTTTTCCCATCATGTCACTATCAGGTAAAGAAGCATGTTGGGTGAATTTGATTGGTCAAATCGTTCAAAAGATATCGTTTAAACATTTTGTTAAAAAAACAAAATGGCTGCTAGTGAAAAAATTAAGCGTTTTCGATCATTTTTTTATATAATATTTTATAATATTATATAATATTATGTGTATATATTATTTATATAATATTTATATTATTATATATAACATAATATTATAAATATTAGATTATTTATAATATAATATTATTATATAATATTATAATAATTATAATATTATATAATTATTATATTATATAATATAATAATATTATAATATTATTATATAATATTTATAGAGTATATAAATATTATATACTCTATTTATATAATATAAATATTATATAAAAAAATATTTATATATTTTTTTTATTTTTATTTTCCTATTTTCATTTTTTTTATATGGGCCTGGAACCGATATTTTTTATATCTTATGGCGCTACCAAAAGATTATAGTTATTGACTACATTTGAACAAAATTTGATCGTGGTTATTAATAATTGATTAATTATTAATAGGAAGATTTTATATTATAAAATCAATTTTTTTTAACAAACAATTTGTTAACTAAAATAAAAGACTTTTTTTTGAAAATTAGAAAAAAAAGTTGTGCACAGATACAGACTTGCAGTTATTCACGTAAAAAATACTTCTTTGGACTCAAAAGAAACTTTAATGGATGAAATCAACAAGAAATTTTTTAACCATCACAAATATTATTTCATACAAAGAGGAAGTAAACATATTCAGCAAATATGGGTCAAGAGAAGCTGAGATATGATAAACCTATTGATTTATTTAAGACAGTTGTAATACTTTCTCCATATATTAGAGAAATTTAAAATCACATAGTTTTTCAGTTCCAAATATTATTGTTAAAACCATTCCTGATAATAAACGGCACGCAGCTGTCTCGCTGACGTGAAAGAAGCGAATTTCCAAAAGCATTTTTCTTTATCTTAATGTTTGTGCAACTCTGATTTCACCATCATATGTTAATGCATATATTAACATTTTTAAAATTTAAAATTGTTTGAAAATACAAAATGGACCCTGACCGCAGTAAAAAAATATGAATTTCATCTGATTTCGAACATTTGAAATGTTCATTTATACAGTTCTTAACGCAGATTACGATAAACTGATTTTCAAAAAACATTTGAGACAAAAAAGTTACGAATTTCCATAGATTTGAAGTGGACGCCATTTTGAAACTGTAAAAATTAACTGTACTGGTTAACGAACTTGTCTGAGCCGTTACCTTAACCGACTTTTTTAATCAAATCAACCGCTAAATTCAATGAAATCGGACAAAAATTTCGAGTATATACATGCGCGCGCGCACACACACACACACACACACACACACACACACACACACACACACACACACACACACACAATATTAACGACCTCTCAAAAATTGATCTAGGGTCAGGATCGTTGCTTCTTTCATGACGGCTGCTCTAGCAGATCATTTCTTCAATTTAAATTCGTTAAAAATGTCATACTCTGTAAAAATATTTTATTCTCATAGACATTTCCAGATATTTTTTTTTAACGTTCTGAACACGTTGGTAAATCAAAGCGCCAGTAAGTACAACATACACATGTACTTATTCAAAAATGTCATGTCTTACTTTGGTGTATCGCGGGGGAATACGCTGACATAAACTTAAATAAGTCATGGCAGCTGTCATAAATGTGTTTTTTCAGAAATATATATATGTATACACTCATAAAATTGTTGTTTATGCCTAAACGGGTTGTGTCCCGTTTCTAGCTAGCGGCACACGCCACACGGCGATCAATACAATGTAAAGGTCAGAGTTCACTTCAGCCCCGGGAACATACAGGTTAGCTCTAACATTAAATTTGTACCCGAGAACACCAAATTATTTATTTACAAATCTGACAACAGTGCGCTGGGTACGTCTCAAGTTTTTGTACACTTGGCGGATTGCACTTTTTTGGGTTAAACATTTGTTAGAGAATATCCGTTCGAAAAATGAGTTATTGAGTCAGCCATCATGGAAAGACCCAGATCCGGGACCTTGAAATGAGCACCGAACCTGATCTCTAGATCACATTTTGAAGGGTGGTTAAAATTTATAAATTTTGGTCCGACTTGATTCAACTTGGCACAAAAATCGGTTAAGGTACAAGTTTCTTAACCCGTAAAATTTCTTCTACAGTTCCCAAAATGGCGGTCATTTCAAACCTTTGAAAATTCATAACTTTTTTGTCCTCAATTTTTTTAAACCCTTTTTTTACTGTCGTAATCAGTGTTAAGAAAACTTTATAAATAAACATTACTAATTTTCAAAATCCGTTGAAATTTAAAAAATTTTCGACCTCGGTCTGAGTTAATTTTTGTATTTTCAATGTAATTTGAAAGTTTCGAATGCTAAAATATGCAGATTTAAATGCTGATTATGATGGTGAAATCAGAATTTTAAAAAGGTTAAGATAAAGAAATAGCTCATTTTTACGATGGAACTTCGTTATATTTGAGTGATAAAGAAATTGTATGGATATATTTCGAAATTCGCTTCCATCACGTCAGTGACACAGCTACAGGCTGCCATTGTTTTCCATATAAAAACGTCCATGACGATTAGATTTTTATTTTGGATCATGAATGTGCATCTGCCCTGAAGTTTAGAACACTTTCTTTCAAAAAGTTGTTAAAATATTGAATACATGCCATGATGGCCACTTCAATAACTAAATTTCGATAGGTCATGGTAATGTAAATAGTTATTCACTTTTATTTTAGTAATTCTATTTAAACTTAGTTTGCATTTTCGGTACATTTGGTTAAAAGAAGGAATTAAATTATTTTTCATTACACTTTCAAACTTTGTTATTTAGTGAATTCATATAATTTTAGGTTATTGTGAAAAATAAATAAATTTGTACAGTATTTCACTTCTTGTATATAATTTTTTTAATATCTTTTTTAACCCTAAGTTTACCTCCGTCGAGAAAAAGATTTAGGATCGAATTATTTTATACAGAATATTTGCGCTTGAAAAAATGATAATTTTATTTCGTTGAAAAAACTAAGGTAAACATAAACAAATAAAAATGGTAAGAAAAATATTCATCTTTCAAGAATTTCTAAACTGTTATTATTAACGGCCTCCGTGGCGCAATTGGCTAGCGCGTTCGGCTGTTAACCGAAAGGTTGGTGGTTCGAGCCCACCCGGGGGCGATATGTTTTTTAAAGTTGATTTACATTGTAAAATAATACAAAATATAGTACATTTTATGGAATTATGCGGAACTATATTTCGTCACCATTGAGAAAACTATTGAACTGAACATTTTCCAAGTACGTTTCTTGCACATGATATTTTCTTATTCACCTTAAATTTTTATTCATCCTAAACTTCAATTTGTGAAAGTTTGTCATTTGGCACACAATTAATTGTTTACATTTAATTAAAATTTAATTTCGTGCGCGCGCGTTTTATTTAGAAGGTAAATTAATGCGGTTTAATTAGAAGATGGTTTGAGGTCTTCGTAATTTATGAAGTTTTGTGAAACCAGACATCGATAAATAGCACTTCAGATAAGTCAACGCTTTGGTCTTGCTTTGGGTGCGGACATAAAATTTATATTCTCGATTACGGACACTAAATATTTAGTAAGAGTACGTGATTTGAATTCTCGGCTTTATACAGGTGGTGAGATCTTTTATTCTTGCGGCTAAAATCTTCCAATTTTATTTTGTGATTCCATCCTTCAGTGGTATTGTTCTGTGACTTAGACTAGTTACACATCTCCAGCAGGATGGACGTATTATGTCGCCATTGCTTAATAAAATAATAAAAATATTGTTACCTTCACTTCCGGTGGAGCTTGACTGTAAATACATACCCCTCCAAAGTTATTTTGTACGATTGCATAGTTTTTTATGTAAGAAATCGATAAAAATGTCTACTTCCTGTTCCTAAGAAACTGAGTCCACTGTCGAAACACTTCAGCGATTATAATCGTTTCACACAGCTATCCCGCTGACGAGATGCTTTCAGCTTCCAGCAATCGTTTGAAATTTCGATTCTACCATCAAAAATCTGCATAAAAATCCGTATAAATTAGAATTTAAAACTTTAAAGTTATAGTAAGAATACGAAAATGAACCCTGATGTTATATCCATTTTCTTAAAAATGCCGCCATTTTGAAACCGTTAAATGTATTTCGCTAGTTAACGAACTTCCCCAAGCTTGGCCAAAATCGATTTTTGAGCCAAGTTTGAATCAAATCGGATCAAAATTGCGAACGTGAGACTGACAAAGCCGTAAAATATGTGTGTGTGTGTGTATATATATATATTTTACACACATGGTCTCAGGTCTGGTTTTTACCACGATGGTGGTATCAAACGACTTATTTTTTAATGTGAATTCGCCAATAACTCTTTCCAAATATATTAAACGTCCGCAAAATATAGACTAAAAAATACCAAATCAAGGAAAAGTTACGAGTACGAATGTTTCCAAGGAGCATATCTGCTGCAAGAGTACTTCATCTTCAAGTTAAGATGTTGTTCAAGGAACCTTTATAAATACGGTCCATGGTTCTTGCAAACAAACCAAGGACGGATAAAAGGGGTGGCGAAGGTTTTCCTCCAAGATAATAAAAAATTAAAAAATCCTATTTTCTTCCATAAAATGGAAGTACATGCTTACTCTTCGAGGTGGATATTCTGAAAAGGATCAATGAGTCTTCTGAGGGGTCCCAAAATTGTCACATTATCCTATGTCAACTTTTTGCACGAAATTTTGTCCGTATGTAACACTAATACTAAAGGTAAGGGCGGGGTTAATCTATCATTTTTTTAATATTATTTCTCTCTTTTCTACCAGTGTCAACTGCATTGTCAACTCTAAAATTGTTCGAAACGTGGTTGAGAAAACGTTTTGGAGCTAACTGGAGACTTGCTTCGCTCCAACATGTTCTTATGTTCATGGAGACTTATCTTGACAAAGAGAAAATTATAGATAAGTATATTGAGAAGAGTAGAAAAATAAAAGCATGTTTTCTTAAGTACAACTTGTGTTTCAACATGAGTGTCATTATAAATAACTCTACTGACAGAAATGCAGCAATTTTTAGATTAGGCTCTTAAACTTGTGGTGACAACATACACCATACGGGGCTGCCATCTTTACTTGCGTTCCGAAGAAAAGACCATTTGCCGATTTATTACATTAAAATTTCCACAAATCTCGATCGGTATCCCAAAACCTTATAAAATCAATGGCATTTTCCTTATGTTATTTTTAACGTAAAAATCTATGTATATTAAAAATTTAAATATAAAAAAGTAATTTAATGTAATTTCAGGATTTTATCTTTAAATTGTTTAGTAGTTCTGTATTTATAAAGGCTTTTAGAATTTTTGGTTTTCATCTTAAAGTTATGCAAATGGTGTCAGTTTTAAAAATTATGTATGTAAAGTAACCAAGTGCATTTTGTCTAAAGTAGAGTACATTTTTACACTTATTTTATATCCGTTCTCAAGACAATTTATCAGTGCTAGTTTTTTATGATATTATTTCAACATTTTTTTTGCTCCAGTGAGTTGAATTTTGCACCCAACCGCCCCCACCCACGGACATACATTAATCCGTCAGTGAACCAGAAGTACTTGTCTGTATTCAGGTCGAGTGCAGCACACTTTGTAAAGTTCTCCAGCTGCCGCACGCGCCGTATTGTGCGTGTACGCAGATCGCGTGTGCAAAGAGCTTAATTTTCGGAGCATGATTTATTATTTAAGTGTAAACACAAGTAGTCTACTAACGGCGCACGCCGTCATTGATAAACTACAGTACTCAATAACTTGCATAGGCTTGCCTTTCGTAAATATTTCAAAAAGCAAGTAACGACCACAGCTGACGTAATGCAAACTAATTTCCAACAGTATTTCTTTTGTTTTACACATTTTTATAAATCTGATCTCACCATCCCAATCAGCGTTACAATCTGAATGTAATACCATTTAAAATATTGAAAATACAAGTTACTTTAAAAATGTACCCTGATTATTTTCTTATTTTTTGAAGTAATTTTTTTAATTTTCGAAAAAAATATACCAGACCAAATCATATAGGCTGAAAAATCTTTCTGATTATCCCTTTTTAGAACTTTTTGCCATCTTAAAGGCTTTAAATTCAATAAAAATTTCTTCTTCTCATGACCTGTTATGTTCTGATTCTAGAAGTGCTCGCCACGCTATCCAGGATATGTATTCTACAGCCCTACGGTTGAAGACTTTCTGTGTTCCATCTACATATTTCAGCTACGTGGTATCGGATTAACATGCGCTGGATTCCTGCATCCTGTGGGATAATCGGGAACAAGAGCAGATTGTGCTGCTAAGGAAGCAGTGTCAGCCGCCCGGCACTGGACGTGATATCAGCAGACTTTTTAACAGTTCTGAAACGTAATCAGTGGGAAGACGAATTGCCAAGCAACGGAAAAAAACAAATTGAGGGTAGTTAAAAGTACTGTCCGACCATGGGGATCTTCTATTCGTTCAAGTTGTAGGAAAAAGGGGTGGTTACCCGTCTTCGGATCGGACATCCCTTACTAACGCACTGTTTTTTATAGGAGGCGGAAACCCTCCATAGTGCGAGTTTTGTGGAGAAACTATCACAGTAAAACATATTTAGTCAGAGTGTGGTGGCTTTAAAGATACTCAACGTGTGTGTGTTTTGGGCGATTGTTTTCAAACTATCTTGAGACTGTCTCGACCATTGACCGGATACTCATATTTCTGCTTCGACTAAATTTATTTAACAAAATATAATTTATATAACTGTTATTGTCGTTCTACGGAAACTTTTACAGTTCTGCAAAAACTGACAATTTTCTTTGTAACTATTTTCATGTGTTTCTGTGTTCTTTAATTAATTATCTTTCTGTTGCTGTTGTTAGGGCAATTTCGTCATATAAGGAATTGTGTATAATTTATTGATTTACTATATTATTGTGAACTATATATATATATATATATATATATATATATATATATATATATATATATATATATATATATATGATATGTTTTATTAGTTCTACTTATAATTACTTATGTTTTATTCATTTTCTTTTGATAAATTTAGCGTCACGGCTATAATCATGGTTTTCCCCCGGTTATAAATAAAATCAAATTTCACTAATTTTTTAAAAATCGATTAAATGAAACACTTAAACATACAAAAAACTTGTTTGTTTCTATTTCAAAAATAAATCTTCTTCCACAACTATCGACAGAAATACGCGAACATAATTTCTTAAACTTGACTAAGCACATTCGTTCGTATATGAAAATATATAGTTAAATTTTAGATTCGAAAAAAACAGAACTAATGTTAATAGTGTTGATCGATTAACTATTTACCTTAAATTTCTTTTACTTAAAATTTGCTATGTTGGCTACTATGTATGATCAGAATTTTATAATAAAATATTTAAACCCGATTTTGAGAAAATGGAGATGATTTTTCAGGTTTTTCTGATTGGTCTACAATTGAACAAAATTTTTAAAGCCCGAACTGGAAAATCAGATTTTTTCAAAAAAAAATAACAAGAAACCGTTCCGAGAAATGGATAAACTACACTTACGCGTCAAATTCCATTGAAATCTGGGAAAATGTTTACAGCTGAGGCACACAGCTTGATTGGTATCCTAGTAAAACCACTTTCCTATTACTTTCAAGTTCTACTTCAAGCAATAGAACTTGAAATATAAATAACAATAAAGCCAAAGATCAATAATTGACCGTGCGAAAAGATTTCTCCGTTTCAACTCAAACGTTCGGAAAGTTTGTGTGTTCGTTATATACGCAGTTTTGGCCAAACGCATTAACCGATTGTTTTGAAACTTGGTACTAAAGTACTTTGTATAAAATCAAGCAAAAAATGTGTAAGACATTTGAAACGTTTTGCCATTCACTTCCGTTTCAATATGGCGGTCTCTGATATAACGATGACGAGTGTACGCAGTTTTGGCATAACGTATTGGCCAAATTGTTTTGAAATTTGATACGAAAATATTTTGTATAAAACCCGAATATTTTTCCATTAATTTCCGTTTCAAGATGGTGGTCTCTGGTTTAAAGATAAAACCCGAATATTTTCCATTCATTTCCGTTTCCAGATGGTGATCTCTGATTTAAAGATGTCTGGTGTAGTTGTGGGCTGTTTAATGTATTACTGGCTGAACGGCAAGACCTATCATAATGTCGACAGCTTCATGGAGAAAGTAACATTTTTCCTAAATGTTACGGTTAGCTATTAAATTGGTTGGAAATAATAAAAGCGCTGTCGTGGAGCTGTGGCCAGAAAATTAATTAAGAATATACTGCGAGGTCTGATATTAATATTATTGAACTATTACTATTATTGTTTCACGATTATTCCTATATAGTAGTGGAAAAGTAGTCATATTACTTCTGTACAATTTCCTAACGTTGTTTAGTAAGGTCAGACCATATCTGCTTTTCTAAGTTGAAGGTTAGATAAATACCTTATCTCTTCATACTCTTCTATCGTAACTTGTCTTCGTAGACGAACTCGATTAGATTGAATCTATTCTTTCAAGAACATTCCACAAATTTGATTACATTTTATTTTTTTTTAAATCAACTTTTCTGAAGCAATCGACAGAAAGATTGTGAAACAAGTCTAATTTTGTCAAAATCAGTTTATCGGATTTCGCTCAAATTTTGATCACTTATATTACAATTTGAATTCACTTCTATGAAGTAAATTTGAAACAAAGGATTTAAAGAAAAAGTCGGGAAATATATGTATTTTTCGGGAAAAAAAGTATTTTCCGCTTTTCGATTGTTATGCTAATCAAATAACAAATATATAACGTTAAGATTGTACAGTATCACTGAAGGGAATGAGAGAACAATGACGTTATAAGAAATGTGTTGTAAAAACTAATTTTTAAAGAATTTTAGTGAAATAAAAATTAAAAAAATATATTTACATTAATACACTATTTTGTATTACTATATTTTGTGTTTAAATTTTAAATACTTAGTGATGCGGTATATGTATATAAAACACGAACTAGGATACAGTATATATATATAAAATTATTGTATAAAAGAAAGTCAGTGTATACAGAGCTGATTTGGCTTGAAAAACTGGCTAGGCATCTCTCAATCATAAGAAATTGTTTTAGGTTAATGTATGTTACGTATTGACTTTTTACAAAATTGCTATTGCTTTTATAGGTTCTACGGAAAACAGTAAAAACACTGTATATTTTTAAATTTTAAAATAGTACCTTTATGACTTCCTAAGGTGAAAGTCCAAAAACAAAGATGTACACTAACTAATTAAGATGACTTTTAAAATGTACATTTGGGTTTATAAAATTTAAAATGGTATAAAAAACGATTAACTTACCAAAATTTAACATTGTTGTTACATTTAACGGAATTTAAAATGTAGACCGCCCCCGGGTGGGCTCGAACCACCAACCTTTCGGTTAACAGCCGAACGCGCTAACCATTGCGCCACGGAGGCAGATAACAATGGCGAAATAAACTTTCTAAATTAATAAAATCGTCTAAAAACTATTCAACAATAACAGTATCTGATGTGCAAATACTACTTATAAATGTATGGTATCGAACAACTAGAAAAACTTAGTTCTTGTTATTTTCGACTCAAATTAAATTAAATTGAAATATTTTTACAAATTCATGTATTTGACCTATTTTTTTTTTTTAATTTATTTGTACTTCAAAAATGTCCCAATAATATATTCACATTTTCTTTTTAACAACAAAAAATTTTGGCCGTCATATTGAATCCGGGATATTAGAATATATTTGAAATTTGTAAAGATCCCTGAAAAAGCAATTTAGAGGTCAGAATTGATGCTCATTTCAAGGTGCATTACCGTTTTGGCCGATCCAATAGCTCATTTTTTAATAAAAATTCCCAAAAATGGAAAAGGCAGCGAATATATTCAGAACAAACGAAGATTTTTTAAAGAGTTTAGAGCAGTGTGAACTGCATATAATATTTTTACCAAAATACCAACTTTATAAACTTTAAGTACTGACTACGTAACAATAATCGACGCTGGTTCAAAGGAATCTCTTTTTTATTTATTTATTTTCTTTCAAAAACAATAGGTAGGCCTACAAATATAAACAACAATAAAATAATAAGTTATAAAAATAATAGTCATTCATTTTATTCATCTACAGTCCAAAAATATAAACTAATAATTCCAAACAGTTTCTTTTATTTCACGAATATTAAAAAAAGCAATTTCTACAGAAGAAAAACAACCTTGACCTGTACTTTATTCTCAAATATATACACTTACAAATACACTTATTCGTAAAACTGTTAATAATATAAGTAACTTATTGAAATTTAAAAGCACAAAAAATGAAAACTTATTTATGAAAAATAAATCTAAAATTTATTTAACAAATTACAGTAAACTAAAGAACCATATTTCTTTCAATGAAGAAAAAAACTTTTCCTTTAGGTCTCAAGCAGACCTGCTCTGGGATACCCACAAGTAAATTTACAACCAACAACAGCATTAAGATAACAAATTTTCTAAAAAAAATAGATAATTAATCAAAATTAGAAAAAAAAGTTTTCTGGAAAAAAACATTCACGCATATTGGCATACACTCTACACAAGTATTTACAAGATTCATTCACGTAACTTTACCAAACAAAACAATTACGTACACATATACATACATTTAGCAATGATCACAATCCTCCTTTTGAAAAAGCCAACTTCTCACTCATTGCATAAATAATGTCAGTGAAGCTGCACATTTTGTGTTCAGACAGAGCATTAGACAATGTTGGCCCGAGGAAACAAAATGTTTTCATAAAGTATGTTTTAAAGGGCTTTGATATTACGAAATACCCTGCACTACTTATCTATACTCTCCGCCCAATAAACCAATCAGAAAGCTGCCTATTTCCTGTTTACAAAAAAAAAATAATAATGTAAGTATTTTGTAAATATACAAGTAACTACGAGTAAAATGTGTATAAAAAGAATTAAAGGAATTGCAAAAAATAGAGGTCAACATTTTAAAAACATTTTTTTACGAAAAATAAAGGAAACAATAATATATTAAGTAGTAAAATTAATTATTAAAAAGTTGCCCGTGCAATGCAATTTGCATTTTATCAAACGAATTCTTAGATAATGTTAAAATGTAAACCGCCCCCGGGTGGGCTCGAACCACCAACCTTTCGGTTAACAGCCGAACGCGCTAACCATTGCGCCACGGAGGCAGACAACAATGGTTGAATACACATTATTTATTACAAATAAGGTACTGTATTTGCTACAATACAATAAAATCCACTTATATTAATAAAGATGCAAAGAATCCTTCAGACTTAAAAAAAAAAAGAAAAAATCCTTCAGACTTAAAAAAAAACAAAAATACCAAATTCTTCAGACTTTTGCGACTGTTGTAATTGCATGCATTATTATTAAACTAAATTCTGGTTAAGTTAATATTATTATTATTTTATTTATAAATGTATATAGATTTTTACCAAAGGCAACTGAAAAATTGTAGGTTGTCCAAGGGTGCTTTAGTAACATCAGTTCTGTTGCGTAATTTTCTTTTCTCTTTATCTAAAAGAAAGGAATATAGTCTCGGCTGTCGTTCCCAATTTCAGTCTGATTTTATTCAAAATTGGCACATAAATCGATTTCGGAAATAGCATGAAAACGTTTGTTGACCATTGAAATTCGATTCACAGTTTCAAAATGTTGGGCATTTCAAATCTTTAAAATTCCATAACTTTTTTTGCGTTAAATACTTTTGAAAATCCGATTTCATAATCGTAATCAGCGTTGAAATTGAAAAAAAATTAATTTGATGGCGTTCCGATATATACTCTTTGTATTTTCAATGCAATTTTAAAGGTTAAAATGCTAACTTATGCAAATTTTAATGTTGTTTTTTATGAATGTGAAATCATATTTTCAAAAAAGTTAAATAAATAATTACTTTTAGAAATTCGCTTTCAATCACGTCAGCGAGACAGCTACGTGCCGCGATCACATTTCATGTAAACTGTACGTATTTTAAGAAATAACCCACGAGAAGAAAAAAGCAGAAATAATGGTCGAATCGATGTCTCCCTGATGCGTTTGCTAAGCTCCGTTTTGTTGGACAATATTTGATCCTGCCATATCCTTGGGCGTCCTGCCAACGTCCTTAGACCCCACTGACGTCATATTTACTGTGCGTTGTTTGTTTGCCTTTATTTCACAATGTAGCCTAGCCTAAAAGTAAGCACAAAAGCACAATAAAAAGAGCTGTGTTTAACATTTAAGACAAACTTTGTAATTAATTATAGCTTAATGTGACACAGTAGGCCTACTCGAAATAAATGCTGTAAAACAGTCCACAAACTTGTTGATTTTGAATTTAATTACTGTTTAAAAGATGTTCGAACAAAGTCTGTTTCGTAAAGTACGGCTTTTTTTAATGCATCACTAAAAAAATTTGATTCAATACAATGACAAAAGACCTAATTTCTATAAATCAACTAAACATAATTCGCTCAAATTACGAAGACTTGTTATTAAAGGCAGTGTAACAAATTTTATACAAAATAAAATTACATACTTAACCGAAAAATTATAACAAACCCAACTGGTTGTTATCAGGTTTTATTTTTGGTTTTACCAATTCGTACCTGGACCGGAGCGTGAATTACTTTTATTTTAATTTATTAAACTAATTTCAGTAATAAATATTCATGTTATAAATATTTTAGCAAAATAAAATTATCGTATTTTTTATCAACAGCTATAGAATAGGATTATTATCAATAGCTACAGAATTGTACTTTTTACAAACAGCTACAGAATAGGACGTTTCAAACATAATCAAAAGCTGTGTGTGTGTGTGTGTGTGTGTGTGTGTGTGTCTTGGTTGTGTGAGTGCACTGATCAACCAGTGGATTGATTCCTGATTGGTTCGATGCTTCACGGATGGATTCGACGGGATTAAGATCAGAGAGAAATCGGAAAAAGTTAAAGATTCTCAGAAAATCAGACAGATAGCGCCAGCGTGGGAAATTATAAAAGCAGGTTTAAATAGGACGGAAGACGCCCGTAATTTTCCATTAATTGTTTTCCAACTGAGTGCGATCGCGCTAGTGCCATTGTCAGTTTTATTGGACCTAATTAGTCAGGCTAAGGTTTCGTTACTGGCGGGACGACCTACGTCAGCTATAGCAGCCTACTTTTTGTTTGCGTCACACGGAGGTTATATAAGGAGCTGGCAGGTGAAAGCTTCCTTCAGTTAGACTTCAGACTTGTAGTGAGAATCATGTGAAGATGCAAGCGATTTTTGGAAAAAAACATTAAAATTGTTTCTTTTAAAAACGGATGTCGAACGGACGTACCGCGGATTTCAATGTAATTTTCATTTTTCCACCAAAACAAAATAGTGGGACGGTAAACAAACGTGAAAATTGCTACGTTCTCTTAAACATGCGGGACAACGCAAAATTTCGTGAAAGTGCCATAAATATCGTACTTGAAATTTAAGTACTAGCGGCGTGTTAGCACTGGCAAGATGAAAATATACATTTTGGGAGGGGGGGAGATTAACAGTGGCCTTCGACACTTCAGCTTAAAAGCTTTGTGTGTACCCCTATCACTTCACCTTAAACCGACTCCAGTGCCCTTAATGAGTCTATAATCTTGTATATGGTGTCTTGGTTGAACTCCTGATCTGGCTGAGATCCAAAGAGTCTCCTCCTTTTTGCCTGTAGGACCTTGCAATTAAGGCATATGTGTGCTACAGTTTCAACACCCCGCCCGCACAAACGACACTCAGGCGAGATTTGTAACAATCCCACCTTATGTAGATGATTCCGGATGTGGCTGTGTCCGGTGATCATGGCAACGACCTGCCTCAGTGACCTGTTAAACACAAGTGTCTTTGTCATTACAGGGTCTGGTCCTAAGAGAAGGCGTTTCCCTATTCTTTGGCCAGGGAAACGATTGTTCCCATTGTTTGATGTGCTCATCCCTAGCCCATTTTCTTACTGCTACTCTCGCAGTTGTGCGACTAATGCCGCACGCGGGCTCTGGTCCAACTAGTCTCCTCTCTTGGCCATTCTGTCTGATCTCTCATTTCCCTTAATCCCGCAATGCCCATGTACTCATCCTAATTGCACCATGTTAGCGTTTGGCAGGACACAGAAGGAGCGGAGAGAATCCCATACCAACTTGGATATGTTTCCTACAGAACTGAGAGCCTGTAATGCCGCCTGGGTGCTTGTAAGTATTACAATGTCCTTACCTGTAAGTCCTTCTTCTAATACTCGAAAAAATATACATTTAGTTTGATGAACTAAACTTGTTAAAAAAAAAGAAAAATTATTATCATCCAACATCTGATAAACGACGATAAATCAAAAAAGTAATATCTCCAGAATTTGTATAATTAAAAACACTGCTATAAATTTAAATTATCCCCTATCCCTTGATTTGTGCTCGCGTGCTGAATCGAATAACACTTTCGTTAATGAGACTGCACGTAGCTATATACTAAAGTAAACAGCAAAGGGTTGAGGGTGACAGAAAGGGTTGTAGCTGTCAGTTACCTACAAGCTGCTAGCATTGTTTCTTTAATTGAATAAAAAAGTTTACACGAACATAATTTAAATCAATGTAATGGTACTCGTATTTGTGTGCATAAGTCCAATCGGTAACTTAAGAAATTACCGCTGAGATATGTAGAAGATTTAGATTGTAATGCGCATGCGTTACTCGTCTCTTACAGTCAACACGCATCAGCTGATTTGTTGTAGCGTTTGTAGCTGATTTATAAATTGTAATGTGCATGCGTTATTCGTATCCTTCAATCAACACGCATCAGCTGACTTGCGGCGTTTGTAGCTGACTTTTGAATTTTAATACGCATGCGTTATATGTCTCTTACAATCAACATACATCAGCTCACTTTTGTTGTAGCGTTTTTAGCTGACTTATAAATTTTAATACTCATGCGTTATTCGTCTCCTACAGTCAACACACATCAGCTGACTTGTGGCATTTGTATCTGACTTTTGAATTGTAATGCGCATACGTTATTCATCTCTTATAATCAATACGCATCATTATTTGACTTGTGGTATTTGTAGCTGACTTTTGAATTGTAATGCGCATGCGTTATTCATCTCTTATAATCAATACGCATCAGCTGACTTGTGGTATTTGTAGCTGACTTTTGAATTGTAATGCGCATGCGTTATTCGTCTTTTACAATCAACACGCATCAGCTGGCTTTGTTTTAGCGTTTGTAGCTAACATTTAAATTGTAATGAGCATGCGTAATTAGTCTCCTACAGTCAACACCCATCGATTGTAAGACTTTAAGACTTATGGAATTTGTAACTGATTTTAAATTGTAATGCTCATGCGTTATTCGTCTTTTTCAATCAACACGCATCAGCTGACTCTTCTTGTAGCATTTGTAGCTGACTTGAATAATTGCAGTACTTATGAGTCTCTTACAATTAACAATTATCAGATTGCTTTTGTTGTATCGTTTGTAGCTAACTTTTAATTTGAGATGCGCATGCGTTATTTGTTTCTTTCAAACAACACGCATCAGCTGACTTTTGTTATAGCGTTTGCATTAGGCAATTAACATATTTTAATAGTTAATGATTTTACTTTTTAAATCTTGGAAGTATGAAGACACAAATAATTTATCCATTTTCAAGACTCCTGAGTAAAAAAGTCCTTTTTAGCTTTTTATAATTAATATTCTTAAAATCAGAAGCATACACTGTGTTTACAGCATGTCTTGTAATTATTTTTAATATAGAATCAAGAAGCTTAATTACGTTTAACCTCAAAACCCCCCAAAAAGATTCGCCTATTTCCACAATAGGCTATCTTATCTATAAAAGATGAGTTTTCCACTGATGTTCTCGAGCGGAGGTTGTCAACTGGTGGTACGTCTACAGACCAAATGTACTCGAGATTATTTTGGGTGGTACAACAATCACGGCACGCAGTTTTCTCGTTGACGATAGAAGAGAATTTTCAAAATTTTCTAATATTAACCTTCTTTGGAAATTATCATAAACAGCATTCAAATCTTCATGTTCAGTGCATTTTAAACTTTTAAATTGCATTAAAAAACAAAACCAAAACCTGACCTCTGTTAAATTTAATTTATTAACTTCAACTAATTTTGGAAATTAAAAATGTTAATTCATGCAGCTTTTAACTTCAATAACGATAGCGAAATAAAATTTTCGAAAACATTTAAGATAATAAATTTTGAATTTTTTAAAGATTTTAAATGGCCGCCATTTTGAAAACTGTTGAAAGAATTGTGCAAGTTAACGAATTTGTTAACTAAAGTTGATTTTCGTGACAAGGTTGAACCAAAACGGACTAAAATTCAACCACCTTTTATCTACATCACCAGATCTATCCCATCACCTATGTATTTCACTATCTATATCTAACTCATTATCTATTTTCTACACTACCTATCTGTCTATCTCACTATATATCTGTCAATCTAGCTATATATCTTTCTATTTATCTAACTAACTAACTAACTATTTATGTCTATCTCACTATATATCTGTCAATCTATCTATATATCTTTCTATTTATCTAACTAACTAACTCACTATGTATGTATATCTCACTATATATCTGTCAATCTAGCTATATATCTTTCTATTTATCTTATTATTACAAAACTAACTCACTATCTATGTCTATCTCACTATATATCTATCTCACTATCTACTTATTTCACTGTCTACCTGCCTCACTATCTATCTGTCTATCTCACTATCTGTCTATTTATCTCAGTATCTATATCTGTCTCCCTATCTATCTACAACTCTATTTAGCTATCTATTTATCGCACTCTCTACCTATCTCACTATCTCTGCCTATCTCATTACCTAACTATCTCACCATCTGTCTATTTATCTCAGTATCTATATCTACCTCATTATCTATCTATCTCACTATCTATTTATCTCACTCTCCATCAATCTCACTGTCTATCTGTCTATTTATCTCAGTATCTATATCTATCTTTTTTTCTACCTCACCTATCAACGGGTCTCGGTGGTCGATGTGGCTCAGTCTGCAGCATTTTCGAACTGCGCAACTCAAGTTTCTTAGTTCGAGCCGCAATTACTCCCGTTGCTTTTCCTTTGCCGTTAATGCTAATCCTTTGTCCTCATTAATCTAATTAGCATAAAGTATGAACATTAAGCAAAACAAAATTTATCTATTAACGTGAGAGCGCTAAAAAAAAAATAAACATAAGTTATAAGAATTAAAAAATTTATGAAAGAACTATTGCTTGTATAAACTTTGCTCGGGTCGCCATAGTCTCATGTTAACAGCATTATTGCTACAATCTAATCAGCTATTTAAATTCTGTATTCAATTAATCCTGCAACATTATATGTTTCTTATCTTTGAATGTCACAAAGTTATTCTATATTATAAACACTAAAATAAGACCTTTTACATAAGCATAGTTATATGAAACTGTACCAAGATTTGAAGTTATGAAAATTATGTTTGTCTTTTAAAAGTGTACGGATTACAATTAAATAAAAATAATTAAAATATTTGTTTCAAATGTAATCAAACTAAATTAAATTTTTGTCACAAACAATAAACTTATTTTTAAAATTAACTGAAAAAAATGTTTAAATCGAAAAATTTTTTTTAATGATGCAAAGTACCAAATTTTTAGTCTATTATTGAATTAAATAAATGCAAGAAAATAATTTTTGTGTTCTCTAACTGCACTGAAAAATTTATTTCAGGGCAACGTAAGAATACAATGCAAAAAAAGTGTCTTTCTATACGTTTGCCTAATCACATATACGATGTATAAAGAAATCATGTTTATTAAAAAGAATCGATTTTTAAATTAATTTATGATTTTATCAGTTTTATGGTTTTTTTGAAACCCCAAAAAGCAATTTATAATTTTATATCTGTCATTCTATACAGATAGCCTGAGTGACTAATTAATTACTTTATTGATAGAATCTGGTATTTAGATCTTCGCCCCCATTTTGAGATCACGTTTTTATTTTTTCAAAATGTTTCCGCATTATTTTTCGAAAACTGTTAAAAATTTTAAACCGTTCAAAAGTTACTAACGACCTGATCAACTTTTATTTAAATGTAGTTAAAAAAAGTGAAAAATTACAATTTTTCAATTCATCAGGTTTTCCTCAAATTTTGGTCATTTTGTGAATATATGTAGCCCTCTAATTATTGTTTTTAAGTTTCATATTAATATACTAATTAAACTGTTTATGGTGTTATTCATGTTTCTAATATAAAATAATCAAAAAGGTTGTAATTTAATGACGAGGTGGCCGAGTGGTTAAGGCGTTGGACTGCTAATCCAATGTGCTCTGCACGCGTGGGTTCGAATCCCATCCTCGTCGGAAGATTTTTGTTCCTTAGAATACCAAATACAAACAACATAAGCCTCTTTAAAAACATAATAACTAAACTTACTGTAATTGTTTTAAAAATTATACAATTGGTATGTTATTTTTTTCTGTTTTTAACAGGGTTCTTTCTATAGTAAATGAACTATGAAGATTGAGACCGAAGCCATCGGTATAACTAGAATTGAACCTGCCATGCTGACCAGTTACAACAAACTGCTCGTTACTCTACCGACTGAGCCTTGGAATTTTTCTAAGAGGTTACTAGAAGTAAATAACTTCCATAAACTATGTAATCAATACAGAATATAACAACTCTATTATCCGAACCTCGATCAACCGGTTCATTGCAATTAACCGAAAGTTTCAAAAATATTTTGAATTCAAAAACATTTTATTTTATTAAACAATCTTTTAAAATAAAGAGTTTACATTTTATTTTATTCTGCACCTTGATCTGATATTTAAAAATGTTTACTATTATAAATATTACTATTATTACAATATTAACATTGACTATACGGATAAAAGTGTTAGCAGAAAATTGTTTAGACTATTTTTACGAGAGGTGAACTTATTGAACGCCACTAATCATAAAATTTTCCCGTTAAACGTTGTCAATTTCATCAGCTTTGGTTTGTTCGCATTAACTTTATTAGACATTAATTTGGCACCGGGCACACTTGCAAACAAAAACGTATTAGTTTTTCAGGGTTACTGTACAAGGTGATCTTAACAAACATCGCAACTATAAACGATTCCCTGCGTTATTTGCTCCAAAAGTACCTCGTATCAGCGGCTATTTATCGTTATTACCTACTCGCTACTCTACAAGAAAGGATTTTATGTGACTGTTGGTCTGTATATGCGTCTGTAATGCGAACAGACGTAAAAACAACTACTTCGATTTTGTGAAAACTGAAAATTAAATGTTTCTGGATTGTCTCGCTAATTTTTTTTTTAATCAGCAATGCAGCCACACAAGTGAGAGTAAGAAAATACATTAATTTTTAATAAAAATGATATCGGAATACTGATCTTTGCTCAATTTGAAATTTCAATAAGTAATATTTTTTGAAAAAGTCTTTCTCGAAAATAAGAAATCAATTAATAAAAATTTGATTTTGTTTTTAGAAAATAGAACCTCGACCAAAACACTACTTTTATTGTAGAACCCCAATTGTTCATAAGGCGGCCCAAACATTGTTCCTAAACATTACGGTTACCTGCTAAATTGGCGGAAAACGTTAGGAGAGCGTCAGAGAATTGTCATGGAAATTAATTAACAAAAATCGCCAGGTCTGCTAATCTTTGCATTGCCAGTCATAACTGGTTCGATAGTTGCTTATTGCTTTTCGATCTCTAGAATGATGTGCTTAGAACAATCTCAAATCGGAAGTTTGACGCTGTGTTAACAAAAGTTTCGTACATGAAGTTTGGTTCTACTGAGACCAGCATAAAATAAGTACATATTGCTGACTACTATAATTTGTTCTATCTTATCAAATTTTTGAAATCTTCAAAAACAATTAAGAAAGTTGTCAAGAACAACTAAGAAAAAATTCATCTTTTATTTATCATTCAAAATGGGATCCATTGATTTAGGAGGAAATCAGTACTTGTCATGGCTGATGTCATAACACAATGGCGTGTTTAACTTTATTATTATTTAATGTTTTTTAATTTTTTTCAAAATTTACTTGGCATAAACACCAAATTATTTGAAACATGCTTTTTTGGTGTAATTAAATAAGAATTATTATGCTTTCGATTAATTGAGCAGTCGATACGTGACATTGTTTGTCCGAATGCAATAAGTTTAATAATTTTAATATTAAAAGTAAAATATTTTAAATATTCCATTTGATAAATTTTAATAAATTATCAAACCGTAAAACCAAAAATTGTATTTACCTAAACCCTAAAATTTGAATTAAAGTATATTTTATTTTGTAAAACTATTAAGATGCAATTTGATAATGCTGTATTTCATTAATTTTAATGAAAATTATAATTGTAATTTACAAAATGTTCCATAGAATAATGTTAGAAGGAGGACATCATATTTAAACTAATTTTCAATAAAGGCAACAATACGAAAAAAAATTAAGCCTATTTTTACTTTTTTGGCTTTTGTACAAAATTGAGTTATAGATGTGGTTAGTTTTAAAAAAATGGAATATAGTTTTTTGTGGGTGCCGTACATAAAAGGACATCAAACGCCTGATAGAAATTTTGTACTTCAAGGCTGACTTATAAAGGGATAAAGGGATAGTTAGAAAATACAACGTTAATGATTTTTTTTAATTTCCTAATACAAAATAAACTCACAATCTTCACAACGTACGCCTTTTCCCGGAACACATGTAGGGATACTAAATGTAGTTTCTTGTGAATTACTGCCTCAAGCTGCAGCATTTATTTGAAATAAAAACATACACGGTACATAGAGCGCTCCGCCACAAGGCTCGTAAATTTTTCCGCCATTTTAACCGGTAACTGGAATATATACATAAAATTTCTAAAACAACTTTATTGGAAATTCTATGTTTCTTCTCTATGAGGCAGTGGAAATTATGAATAATTTTGCCGCTCAACCAGTATTAAGTAGCAACTACACTCTCGACATTCTTGGAACGGAAGTGAACGAGAAAATATCTTATGCATACGTCATTCGGGCTTTATACAAGGTATCTTCGTACCAAATTCCAAAACAACGGTCAATGTCTTTAGCCAAAACTGCGTAACAAGCAAACACACACACACGCACGCGAGCGCGCGCGCACACACACACACACACACGAACCAAATGCCGAAAATGAAAGGTCGAGTTGAAAAAGAGACTTCGCTTCGCTCGTTCAATTAACTTTAAAATTTCCATAAATTAGCATTTTAGACTTTTAAATTTTACGTTGAAAATACGAAAACGAACTCTGGCCGCCGTAAATTGTTAATGCTGATTACAATGACTAACACTTCATTTTAAAGTAGGCCTAAGTGAAAAACAAAAAGTTATGGATTTTTGAGACTTTTAATGACCGACATTTTGAAACTGTGAAACTGATTTTGTTGGATAAAAAAACCTGTTTAAGCTAATACCAAAATTGATTTGTTTCGCCAATTTTGAATTAAATTAGATCGAAACTGTGAATAACAGTTACGTACATAAATTTATTTAGATCAGCGTTCATTTCAAGGTCCGTGGTTTGGATCTACTACCTTAAAGTTTCTAAAGTACTTTTGAAGATGGTTAAAATATAATTGCCGGTTGAACGAATGATATCAGGATTTATGTGAAGTGTTTTGTGATCTTAAACAAATAATCTTGAGACTAGTGGGACCATTCGCAGTTAATGGGAAAAAATAAACGCATAATGTACAACAATATAGCCTACAGTAAAATGTGGAACAGTGTTACAGCACCTGTTTATAAACAATGTTCGAAGTGACCTATGGAATATGTGGCGATCATAACTTTCCCTGTTGGTACATAAACGAAAAGGGAAAGAGGTTAGGCCATTTATTTTTATGAAATCGCTGTCGGTAATTGTACGTAAAAAAAGCATGAATTCTGTAAGTAAAATAATTCAAATTATACCACTGGCTGGCGTTACTGTAATACACTAATCTTTAATTCATTACTTGTATTTTACCTTACATTTTTTTACTTTGGTATTTAAAACTATAACCTATAAAATTAATGACTAAATTCTAACATTGTACCTTACTGAAATGTTTACAAATGAAACCTACTTACTATACATTACATACCTATTTTATATTACGGTATTTACAGTGTTGTTATTAATAACATTTACATATTAGAACTGGCCTAGATTGTCTTACTGATTCTAATTTCAAATCTGATTCGGTTAATAATTACTGAAGTATTTCACAAAGTAATAATTTAAATATATCTTTTCATTAATGCTTTTTAGCAATTAGCAGTTTCGGCGCGCGCGCGCACACACACACACACACACACACACACACACAAAATTATTTATCACCTATTCCTGCAGTGTGCTGCACTTTAACGGAGACACTTTATACTGCTCTTGGAATTTTGTTTAGACATTTTATCGGTTTTAAGTTGGCTTTATTTTATTTTAAAGCCTTAAAATGGAAACGTATGAGGCATGAGAGTTCCCTAGTGTTCATTCGAACTTTCATATATGTAGTTTCAATAACACATTTTCTTTGTTTTTGGTAAAAATCGAACGAAATGCTTAGCGTAAAAATATATGAAGGATTTTCCCCAAATTATATGTTACATAATGCGAAATAATTTTCAATCTTCAATGGGTGAATGTTATATTTGAATAGAAGAGGGAGGGTCGACATAACGTTAAATGTTGTAACTAGACTCGAACCTGCGTACAAGGTGAGTCTTCCAAGAAACTACTCCTAACTGAAACGACTGAGAATAAAACTAATTACTTAAAAAAATAAAAAACACGACTGCTAGAATATAAAAAATACAAAAAATATACACAAAAATTATACATTTCATAATTAAAAGAAATGAAAATCTGAAATACAATTGATTTAAAAAGATAAAAACAAGGTATTAGAATAGATGCTGAAGAATATTTTCAGAGTATTTAGTTTAATAAATTAAAAATTTACATTTTAGTTCATACAATAAGTGCAGTCGGGGCCTGTTTAGTTGCAAAGTTTTGAGATGCAGCTCCCGACTGCATTTATTGTATGACCTAAAATCTAAATTTTTAATTTATTAAACTAAATACTCTGAAAATATTCTTTAGCATTTATTCTGATACCTTGTTTTCAACTTTTTAAATTAATTGTATTTTCAGATTTTCATTTCATTTAATTATGAAATGTATAATTTTTGTGCATATTTTTTGTATTTTGTATTTTAGCAGTCGTGTTTTTATTTTTTTAAGTAATTAGTTTTATTTAATCATTTTTTAGTGACTAAACCACTAAAAAATACCCTTTTTAGCTATTTTGCCATTTTTGCGATTTTTGCGATTTTTAAAAAAAGAACAAAATTGTAAATTAGGCACTGCGAAGTTCTGGTGCTGATCTGTGTTCCTTCTTATGGTTCTGTCCCCATGTATGGCATACGTCGACGCGTTAGCAAGTATGGAATTGAGAAATGTGTATTTCAATTTAAATCAATTATTTGTGATTTTATAATTTTCGAATTATTTAATTTTTGTCGCGTCAACGATTGAACGATGTTCGCTATTTACTTTAATTTTAAAAGCCTGTGTCTTCCCCGAGCCTGACTTCTGGACAAAGCCTATCGCTAGATTATCGACCACTCCTTCCGATTTTCATAACACCGATTGGATCGACCGATTTTTATGTTCAGATTGTCATTTTCCCAGCTCAACCCAATGAATCAGCTGAAACTTAAGTAGTATATTCTAGACGTATTAGTTCCGAAATGAATATTTTTCTATTGATTTCCTTGATTGAATATGAGTGATTCCTATTGTATAGTTTCTAGTAATTATGTTTTACACTTGTACATCAGTTATTTAAAAATGTATGAGTACATTAGTTATTTAAGAATTCATGATTTCATCCTAGCAACTTATTTATCCTATATGATATTAATTATAAGTTCATCCTATCGATTTCACCCCCATTTTACCACATTGGGGTGGTTTGGGTAAAAACGTTATGTAGCCTATGTCACTCCTGGTGAAGTAAGGAATCCAACGAGCTAAGTTAGATCAAAATCGGACGAACCGTTTAAAAGTTATGATGGAACAAACATACATACATACATTACCAGGTACTGGAAACATAAAACTCCTTTTTTGCAGTCGTGTAAAAAGGCTGTGGTTTATCTTTAATCATAATACGAAGAGATCGCTCATTGATACACTTAAAGTGATTTAATATAATAATTTAATTAAAAAATCGCTGTCATTTTAAAATCGGTTTAGCACATTTTGATGTAACAACGACAAACATTTTATCAAGTGTAAACAACAGTTTCATTAGCTCATTGTAATGCAGTTTAAATGCGGTAAATCAAAGTTGAAATGGGCCGTTGGGTTAAAGAGGTCAAGGGATGACATTTAAGTAAATAATGCCATTTATGACAGAGCCTAATGCGCCAAACCATTAACACGTCTGTAACAGAATTACCAAAATGTATGACTGACACTTTATTAACGTGTTAAAGGTCACTTGGAAACGGAAATAATCGCAACACGTGTTTGTCTGTCCCGCGGACGTGATGGGAGCGACTTTTCAACCATTAGCAGCAATGAACGTAAATTAATGTCAATAGCATATGAGGAAAATTGTATTTTAAAATAAAAATACGAAATAAAACATTACTTCCGTTAAATTTCAATTTTTTTATCTTAGGCCGGTATTTTACTGTCACATTTCTTTGGCAAAGACTTTCGATCAAATATTTTATGTTGCATAATCAGTTTGCTACATCAAATGTTTTATAAACAATACATTAACAAATAAATCAAATATCTTGTAATATAATACCGGCCTTACTCAGTTTTGTAAATATGATTTCGCCTTCGTAATTAACGTTAAAACCTGCGCTGATAGCCTTTACGGTCATTTTCGTATTTTTAATGAAACTTCAAAATTAAAAATGATAATTTATGCCGAGTTTTTTTTAATGTAAGATAATAAAGGTGTAATCATTTAAATAATTTTGAAGTACCTATATTTTCAAAGGGTTAAAAAGAGTTTTCTTGCTAATGTGCTTGTCCGAGCCGTTACATAAAAAAAATCGTACACAATTTAAATCAATTCAAACTACCAAAATTACCAATTCTTAAGTGCTGACCTATAATTTTTTTCTTGGTATAGCCTGTAGGCGCTAAAAACCTTTAAACGCATTTCTTTGTAAAACCCTTATTTTCACTTTTTACACATTTCAAAAAATAACGACAAAAATTTAATTTTCCTCGTGCTTGATAGAAACCATTTTTTTCTGAACATATATTTTTATTACTAACAAATTTATATTGGTAAATTAATTGGTTGTTGTTTTAATTGTAAGCGGACGTTGTTTTAACAAACAATTCCCAATTGTTTGTTGTTTTAATTATAAACTGACGTGGTTTTGACAAACAATTCCCAATTGTTTGTTGTTTTAATTGTAAACTGACGTAGTTTTGACAAACAATTCCCAATTCTTTGTCGTTTTAATTGTAAGCTGACGTGGTTGACAAATAATTCCCAATTGTTTGTTGTTTTAATTGTAAACTAACGTGGTTTTGGCAAACAATTCCCAATTGTTTGTCGTTTTAATTGAAAGCTGACGTGGTTTGACGAATAATTCCCAATTGTTTGTTGTTTTAATTAATTGTAACCTGACGTGTTTTGACAAATAATTCCCAATTGTTTGTTGTTTTAATTGTAAGCTGATGTAGTTTTCACAACAAATTCCCAGTTGTTTTGTTATAACAATTTTTGTGTGCGTACTCCATGATTAAATTTATACGTAAAACTATGAAATTAGCAACAATAAGGAAATATAGAAAATATGTTTAAAGAATTATATATTATGTTTGTGTTGATTTGGTTTATTATGTATTAGCACTCGCAATTTTATTCCAAATTAACACAAGAATGATTTTTGTAATAGCGTGGCCCAGTTCGTTACCACAGCAGAGTCTGATAAACCATGTTTCAAAATGGCGGCAATTTAAAATCTTTTAAATTTAAAGAAAATAAAGCTATTTCTCTGTTGTGAACAACGTTAAAAGAAGCAAAAGTTGTTTTTTTTTCAAATTCAATTTACATTCTAATTTGAATCTTGACTGAAGTTCAGAAATTTGAATTGCTTATTTATGGCGGTTATAAAGCCGTTTACTATTGCTAAACATTAATACTTCCAATTTTGAAACGCATGAAGTGATTTGGCTAGGTAATGTACAAGCAATTTTTATGCCTTAAGCCGCGTGTCTGAGTCAGTTAAGGCACCGTTCAGTTTGCTACGTCTGTAAACTTTGGCACCTGAAGGTCTTATGTTTGATATTGCAGTTACGGGCGTAAGTTTTCCCTTTCCCTTCCTTTTACGGTCCCTCTTGTCTAATTGTAATAAAGTATATTGTTAAATTTTAAAGAAAACAATTCATTCTCTGACATGTTTGATGTTCGCGTATCGAAATATTCCTTACGTAATGTTATTTAATGATGTTGGTTTTAAAGGATTCGATTCCATTATATAATCGAGAAGCTGCGTGTCACGATTAATCACTAATTGAACAACTATCGACAGATAATCATGCAATAACACCCTACAGCAAATCAGTAAAACAATTACACTTTAAGTTTGAATATTGAAATATAAAGTAGTTAAGTGTTTAAGCAGTTTATTGTCTTATTGTTTAGCTGCAATATAGTTCAGCATGCTAAACTTTCGACCATAACTTGACAGGCAATTGAGAATGAAGGGTTACACGAAACCTGTACAGTGCAAAACTACCTGTTGTCTTCTTTGTGTTGTTTACTTAGAACTTTATAAACCATGGTTAAAGCAGTTTTAATGTTTTTTTCAGTACTATAAATAAGTAACAAACATCCATACTGTTGAAATATAAAATCCTAACCTCAAAACCACAATTACGCAGTGCTCATAATGTTAATTTATTTTTCTTCAAACAAATGATTCTTTGTTAACATCATTTTAGGTTATGTTACTGTGACTTTTAGTTCGTTTATCCTTAAAAGTTAAGATGAAGTTCATAAAAATCGTAAAAGATTATTATTTATAAATCTGATTTAAGCGAACACGGGGCATCATTCGTGTTACGGGGCTTGATTCACGCATGCTAACCCTAAATCGCCAACGATATCGAAATGTCCGCTCCCCTATGTTTACTACTAAGCCGCGGACGTAGATCCTTTAATCTTGTTTCCTCCCAGGATAGCCATTACACGGAGATTAGATACCAGCTTGTATAAGCAATAATTTCAACAAATTCACTAACTACACAATTTAATTTCGCTACCAAATTTGCAGGAATACTACAAATTTTAGGGAAACACTAATAGCTGTTCAACGAAATCAGCTGTTCGTTACGAATTAATATAAACGTCAAATTAACATAGCTAGTTTTTAACAACACCTAAAACTTATTATAGCCTATCAGCTGTTCAGTGAAATCAGCTGATCTTTATGAATTAATATTAAACAACTGATCTTTGAATATAACTACCCAAAAAAAATTAACTTAACGGTTCAGTTCATATACTTAAATCGATCAAACGTCTTCGTAATTTCCGTAGTGTAGTGATTATCTCGTCCACCTCACAGCGCGAAAACACTCCCGGGCGGAAACACAGAAATTTTTAATCATAATTAATTTAATATAAGACTTGAGCAAATATACTGTTATGTGTCAATATAAACATGTTCCTCGCATCACGCGTCCCGTAAACCCCCCCAACCAGCCCTAATACATGATAAAAGTTTAAAAACTTACTTTATTTGCATGCGTATTATGTTAGTAGACCGGTTAAATCAAGTAATACGGTAAGCCTATTTGTGGAATTAAAGTAAGTTTAACACTTTTCTTGTTTTTCAAACTGATATTATTAAGAAGGAAAACTAAATGCTAAATTAACCCAGGTGACCCACACGGGCCAACGTAACACACTTCACGACACGTCAGTGCAATATTCTGAGATAAAACACTTCCCTTGTAGGCCTAACTTATCTTTCATTATTATGTTGATTCCATTCTTTAAACAAATCAATCTGTTGTTAGCGAGCAAAAATAAACGATATATCTCAATACGGAAAACTTTGCTTGTAACTGCCAGATAGTAAACAATTACTATTGAATATGTAACCGATTTTGTCAAAATATTGCTAAACAGGATTTCTCAAAATAGGCTTTGACGGTTTTTTTATACATTTTGCTCAAATATAGTTGCCCGAGCGAAGCGAGGTCACTTTTTCAACTCGACGCATCGATCGATTGTTTTCATTTGTTACTGAATCACCTTGTGTAAAACCCGAACATCATATATAGGCCTATACAATTGTTTCCTATTCACTTCCCTTTCAAGACGGCAGCTTCTGATTTTCAATAACGAGCGTACATAGTTTTGGCCAAACGCACTGGCGGATTATTTTGCAATTTGATACGAAGGTACATTGTATAAAATCCGAAGAACGTATGTGTAAGATTTTTTCCATTCACTTCCGTTTCAAGATGGCGGGCTATGATTCGACGTAGAAAGTAAACTTGCTTGTTATTTCCTGCAAAATTGGCTAAAGGTAAAACTTATCGTAATTTTGACCGCTTGATCGAGAAGTAGCATAAAATTTCCAATAAAGTTGGTCCAGTTATGTTTTTAGTAAAATGTTTTTACAGTTACCGGTTAAATTGGCGGAAAAAGTCATGGAGCGATCTGTATATTTATAGCCTATAAGGATAGTAAATATGCGTCGCTAGATACCAAAAAAATTTAGATAAGGAACTACGAAAAGAAGTAAAAAATCTAATTTCTCAAAATGTCAATAAATATGAAGATTCATAATTCAAGTCAGGTTTGACTAGTTTTTTTTTACTCGCGAAATTTTGAAGTTTTTTATTTCAAGTTGTCACTATTGTGTTCTTTTCAGCATTTTAAGGTTCAGCAAAAATAAGGTAAATTGAATTTGTGCGTAGATTTGTTGTAAAAATAATTGATTAAATAAAGTTTAAGTTTACTTATGTTTAGTTTTTCTCAATACGTAACGTTCCTAACAAAAGTTTTACAGTAAGAACTAAGACAAATGTATCCAGTGTTCGTTTCGTGTGAATGTTCAAGTTTATAAATAACTTGTTTTGCCAACAAAATTTCAAATTTATTTAACACATATTGTGCAACAAAAAAAATGTGTGTCAGCAGACAATATATTATAACCGCAACCACTTGACAATGTTGAAGTGTGTCCAACATCTCAAAATGGTTGCACAGTTCACAGCCTGCTGTGTACGACTGCCTTGCCAATTTCGTCCTTCTTTTTCAACAATGGAACAAACCAACAACGTCTGACTTACAGCTGTTAACACTGTTATTGTCGTGCCTGGGACCCGTGCGCACCTCTGGAGATCAATAGTACAAACTGACACTCGTCAATTAATTATTTGCCGTCAATTTTATACATGGTGTCCAGTAAGTGACGTCCTAACTCGAATTCCGCGAAAAACATATTCACTTTTCACTGAAAAACCGCTTTAGAGATTTCGATATATTTATATATACTACTGTATATTAGGGGCTCCGCCCAGTTTGACCGCATCGCGCCCTTAACATAAACAATTTCCTTCTGCAACCATTGCAATTTGATTAGAAGTATTTAGTCGGAAGCAACTCCAATATTGTCCAAGTTTATGCAATACACAAACACGTTAATTAATCACAACTGATTCATAACAATATTTAGGCATAATTTAGTTATCTGTATTCCTCACAAACGCATATATAATATTTAAATATTACAATTTAAATAATTTTGTTATTAACATTACACAACGAAAATAATGAAAACCTCACTTCATTGAAATATATTATTATCGACAGATAACAGTTGTGTAAAATCAGCGAAATTGGTAATCTAAATCAGCTGATTCAGTTGTCTTCTCAAGCTAAGTTTAAATAACTTCAAATCAGATTTTGTTAAAATGTTAGGCCTATTTTAAATAATTTTTAAGGGTTGAAAGGCAAAGAAAGAATTTGAAAAACAAATATTTTATAAATAAAAAAATAACATCCCATATCGGCCAATTTATTTAGTTTTCGTTTCTGTGTACAAAGGTATATAAGCAAAATTCCTGTTTTGGATCACTGCATGGTGTATAGATTTATCCGTCAGTTCAAAATGAAATATTTACACTTATTATAATACTGTTTACATAAATTCATATAATCAGATGATTGCTTTGCATTTACTGAAGACACATAGGCTCTTTGTTTATTGTCCTTGAAAATTTAAATTTAAACTTGAGTGTTTTGTTATTAAAAGTTATTGATTCATTTTCAAACTGCAAGCGTACACTTTAAATACAATACAAACATATCAGTACGTTGAGTCTTACGATGATATATACATCAAATATAAACTTCTAGCAGTTCAAAGAACAGCTGATCTCGCAGTACATTCTTAATTAACTGTCCGGCCACCGCCCCACGACAGCGCTCTGACGTGTCCGTAATCGATTCCGTCAATTTAACCGGCAACCTTAATATTTAGAAAAAAATATTACTGGATCAGTTTTACTGGAAATTTTATGCTTTTTCTCTGCGAAGCGGTCAAAATTATTATAGTTCTTGCCATTCAGCCAATATTTCCAGCAGCTACATCCGTCATCGTTAAATCAGAGGCCACTATCTTTAAACAGGAACTCTAACACATACATTGTGAGGGCTTTACACAACTTAACTTCAGAATAATCGGTCAATGTGTTTGGCCAAAACTGCGTAATAAGGAAACACACACTTCGTTTTGTTCGGTCAATACACAATAATTACGTAATTCTCAGATTTTCGTGTCGTCTGCAATGCCGCGTCGCAGACTAGACCGCATCAATAAATTAGAGAGCGTGCTGCCACTAGTAGCGTACAATTAAAATGTTCATTTGTAAACGCATTTGATGGCCTACATAAAAATTACTATTAAATTGTACTTCAGTTAATTTTACCCACACTGCAGAAGATCGTAGGTGCGTAAAATAATTTTCGCAAGTTAGTGAATTTGCCTAAACGCGTTTTTTGTTGAAATCTTTGAATATGTGTAAAAAATTTAAGAATCCTTAAAAACATTTTTTTCATCCAAACTAGGTTTATACATTTTTTGTAGATTTTCTGGCCTAACATGTCGAAATTAGAGAAAAAGGACAAAAAAACTTGAAGTTTTTGAAGAGGTCTATAAAAACTTTACATATATTTTCCCCTTAATATTTCATCTGTTAACTACTATTAAATATTTTTTGTCGAAAATACCTTTAATTCTTATAGGTTCCTCGAAAATCATTCTTGCCAAATGTTATAGCGATCGGTTGCGTCGTTTTCGAGTAATAGGTGCGTTACCGACGGTCAGAATGACATGCGCGCGCACTTGTAAGACTTCTTGGTTTTGTTTACGGACCCTAAAAATGAACAGTGTGTACTTTTATATTTTTTTTAATTAAAAAATTATTCATAGAACACACAGTCGGTACTTGGTGAAACTCGATGATATCCAGATAAATTAGAACGTGTATTTTTACAAAATTCTTTTATTCCGTGACATATGTTTTGCCGTGATGCATCTTCAGACATAGTAAAGATAAAAATTATAAAGTATACTTATATACTAATACGATTGTTAAAACTGAAAAGAAAGAACTGATTTTTTTTGTATTTAACATCCGACTATTGTACAGACGATGGGGTGATTTAAAGCGCATGAAAATGCTAAGTCCTGGCCGGGAATCGAACCCGGGTCCTCGGGGTGAAAGCCTAGTACGCTATCAACTAGGCCACCGAGGCGGCAGGAAGAACTAAAAAGTAAGCAAGAAGGTCAGAAACAGTAAGGTTAAAATAGATCTTTTACTAAACAATGCTGTATATAAAGTGTCTGTGAAGAGTGCCCTTGTGAATACGTAGGGAAATCTGGAAGTGCTATACAAACTCGTGTTAAAAAACATTTCATTTGGTGGACGGACAAAGAAATTACTCATAATTTTGCGTGTCATTTATTTGGAATCTGACCATTCGTACAATATCGCTGTAATCCGTAAAAACCGTAAAGGTACGCGTACAAAACTAAATATGTCTGAAATTCTGAAAATATATAGATCAATTTGTAAAAACCCAAATTTTAATTAATCGAACAGACTAAATAACCCCTCTCCCTTACTCAAGCCTGTTTAATTGTTTTTCCAACCTGTTGATCACTCACTTTCTTACGTACTTGTCAGTTCTTCCTTTCTTTAACGTCACTTGTGTTAGTACTGAATATACAAGTACACTTAATACTTGTTAGCTTCCTGAAGATGCCTCACAGCGATACTATGTCACTGAATAAAAAAGAATTTTGTGAAACTATATTAGTGTTCTAATTTTCTTTATAAGAAATTATTCTTTAAATTTTCAGTTTTACAGTCTTTTTTCACCGACCTATTTTATTAACGAATTGACTTTGAAATTTTTACCACTATCACGGTAACATTCGTGCCCGGAACCAAGAAACGTTCACCGGACATAACACATTTTAAGGATTCGTTAAGTATTTTATGTTACATGTTACACCTGAATATGTAACTGTAAATCAAGTTGTACCGTACACAACAAAACACTGTAAATAAATCCGGAAAGATTGTGAAAAACTGCACGATAATAATGTCTGCATATTTAAATTCAATTCCCTTCCAGTGCCCACTTGAGACACGTAACCAGCTGAAATATAGAATCACAAGATACGTTTCAAGTATCACTTTGTAGAGCAACGGATTTCAAAAAGATTACAGCGAGAAACGGTTAATTAAATATTCATTTGAGATATTATTTACTGCTTTGTTCAACGAAGAATAACTTCTCAGTTTAAAAATATTACGTAAATGTAAAATATTTCTTCTTACACTACAACTTAAACGATTAGCAATTAACTTATAGTTGGATGATTGGATACGTTTAAATTAACTCGTGTTATTTATACTTTAATTATAACTTTTCCCCATTCGATTTTTTCATTTCAGTTTTGAAATGAAAACTTCTACAAGAGCGCCTGATAAGTTACAGAATTTAGCTTTTTTTTGATATTTAAACTTTTTCAGATTTCAGTATAGTCCAGATCCTAGTATAGTCCAGATCCTAGTATAATCCAGATCCTAATATAATCCAGATCCTAGAATAGTCCATATCCTAGTAGAGTCCAGATCCTAGTAGAGTCCAGAACCTAGTATAGTCCAGAGCCTAGTATAGTCCAGAGCCTAGTATAGTTCAGATCCTAGTATAGTCCAGATCCTAGTATAGTCCAAATCCTTGTATAGTCCAGATCCTAGTATAGTCCAGATCCTAGTATAGTCCAGATCCTAGTATAGTCCAGATCCTAGTATAGTCCAGAGCCTAGTATAGTCCAGATCCTAGTATAGTCCAAATCCTTGTATAGTCCAGATCCTAGTATAGTCCAGATCCTAGTAGAGTACAGATCCTAGTATAGTCCAGAGCCTAGTATAGTCCAGATCCTAGTATAGTCCAAATCCTTGTATAGTCCAGATCCTAGTAGAGTCCAGAACCTAGTATAGTCCAGAGCCTAGTATAGTCCAGATCCTAGTATAGTCCAAATCCTTGTATAGTCCAGATCCTAGTATAGTCCAGATCCTAGTAGAGTACAGATCCTAGTATAGTCCAGATCCTAGTATAATCCAGATCCTAATATAATCCAGATCCTAGAATAGTCCATATCCTAGTAGAGTCCAGATCCTAGTATAGTCCAGAGCCTAGTATAGTCCAGAGCCTAGTATAGTCCAGATCCTAGTATAGTCCAAATCCTTGTATAGTCCAGATCCTAGTATAGTCCAGATCCTATACTTTTTTTCGGAAAACACTTTTTTAAATTGTTAATTATGGAGCAGAACGAACTTCGCGTCAGTTTGTATACGTTGAAATGTTATGCGCCTACATACCTACGCATATGCAACAAAAGTTACACTTTAACAAAGCTGAGAGATGTTTTTAGGCGTTTTTTTTCACGTATGTAAGTTTAGATACATACATTAGAAAGTAACGATATTTCAAAAGCGAATAATCGTAACAAGCAGCCGTATTTCTGGCATGATTGAAGCAAATTTCTAACAGTAAACAAATACTTATTTTTTTTTTTAATTTTGAAATGCCACTAAATAATAAGATTTTAATACGGTACTATAACTAATATTAATACTAATAATAAGATTACTAATTTTTACGGTGAAACCATTCATTTAACATATTGCTTTTTGAAACGGTTGAACAGGTTTTACTGGGCAACAAAAGTATCCAAGCTATTGATAAAACAGATGTTTGTACCAAGCTTGAATTAATCAGCACAAAATTAGTAATGATAGTTTATATATATATATATATATATATATATATATATATATATATATATATATATATATATATATTCTTTCGGTATGTGGTAACTTCGAGGTAATTCTCGTTCCAACTATAAATCTAACCCGACCGCAAACGTCTGAACTTCGGGAGAGAATAACTCGAAGACGCCAGATACGATTTTGGCGAAACGTCGGAACAATGTTTCTCCTAGAAACACCGGTTTTCAATATTATATATATATATACAGAGAGAGAGAGAGAGAGAGAGAGAGAGAGAGAAACAGATCCGAAAGGCCTAGACAAATAAAAATTGTAATGCAAAGGTTTATTTTAGACTTTTAAAACGTACTAAAAAGAATTTTCCAAAATTTCACACCTAAAGGATAAAATGGAGTAAGTATAAAATTTTAAATCGTCGATGTAAAATTTTGCGTTACAATTTTCTTGGTGTTTACAAGTAATGGTGTAGTGCACGTTAATGAAATGTTCTTTAGAGTGAGATTCTGATGGCTTTCATAAGACTTTGTAGGCGTTCAAGGAAAGGTTCGACCCCGAAAGGTTAAATTAAAGAAAATTTTTATTTAAATTATAATCAGCAGCTGGCGTTGCTGCGACGAGAAAATTTATATAGTTTTAACGACTCATCAAGAAATGATCCAGAGATCGGGTAGTGATCACGCTCATTTTAAAGCCTGGTCCGGGACTTATAATGTCTGCTGTAATAGCTCATTTTCTAATAAAAATTCTTTAATAACTCTAGCGACTAATTTTTTTTAAGTAAGGTCGCGGTTGACAAAACATAGGTAATAAACATTTGCTTTCGCGTCATATATAATTGTTCTTGTATACATGTAGGCTTGAAGTGACTACTTCTAAACAGCTGATTTCGCACAACAGCTGTTTCTTCAATATCATTTCAATTGAGGTTATGTTTATTGTTCTTGTTAATTTTTAAAATGTGTATTTTCTAAATTTGTGTAGTTAAATTGTTTAATGTATGACCTACACTAATTTTCACTTATGTGAACACTACCCCAAGTGACACACTTAATTACTTTTATCGCATTAAATGCTAGTACGTTTATAGTAAAGTGCACAATAGAACTTGCAATTTCAGATGGCTAAAAGTTATTTATTTTTGCTATTTTATGGCGAAAAGCACATTGAGGCTATTACTCCCTAAATAAAAGTGTGAGTGTAAAGTGTTAAAGTCGTAATTGTAGTGTTATAAGTGTAAGTGTATGTACCGTGTGTGACTCGGGTACCGTGAGGGAGGTCTAAATCCTCTTAATAGGTGCAGCTAGTCTGCACCCCTGCGGGGAGAGATGCCTAAAAGCACAACATACGTTCATTTAACACATTTTGATGTATTTTTATCAGAGTTTTAAATTTTGCTGTACAACTATTAGTAAAACTTGTTACAAGCTTGTTCTCGGCTGTTTGTATTCGTTGCGAACTCGTGAAATGCAGGCGTCTACATTAGTTTGTTCACAATTTGTTTTTAACTCCAAAGTTGTTGGTGATTAAAAAAACAACAGTTATAATTGGCTCTCAGTTATAATTAACGGTACAGTACACAGAATAACTTCTCAGAAGTGCAACACAATAGAGGAAACGTAATATGGTGGTATTAATACTTTTTTTGATTCGAAGCTTTCAGAAAAATATCAAAAACCAGCAGCGTTGGAAATATAAACTTCTTGAATTTTTAAAAACAATATTTGTAGTCACTATTGTCGATTTATATTCGATTTGTAGATTGCAATAGATCTTTAATCTTTATCCCTATAAATATGCCAACAAATATTTTATGAGGATAATGGTTTAGTTGTATGTAGGCATCCTTACAACTGTGTTTTATGTCCTTTGTCATAAATCAGATGTAGTTACCATTAAAAAAAATTTATAGTTTAAGATAATGGCAATTACTCATTTAATCTTTAAACTACTATAACTCTCTAAAAAAATTCTAAACAACATTTAAATTATTGCTTTTTGTTTTACAAAATAAAAAAAATAGTCGTTTTTCAGAACATTTTTTATATAGCACTTTTCATTCGTTTTGTAAATACACTAAATAAATTTCTACTATTTATACACGTCAACCCTTACTTGAAACAGTATGCAGTTCAGACATATTTGGAGAGAAGAACGAGATAATAAATTTAAAACAAGAAACCATAATATAATCTAGAAAAATGCTTAAAAAATACACTTTATAACAAAGTGTAATAACATAAAAATGGTCGTGCAGAAAGAACTGGAATGGATAGCATGTGGCAAGGCAAGGCATAACGGCCCACAGCCCGTGCACTGTACTTTTATTTCAGGACTTATGAATAAAGGATCCGCCGTTTCATCTTTTGTACGACTTTTTCCGATGACAGTAAATCAGCCAATGTGGCTCCAAGAGTCATTCAGCAAAAGCACAAGCAGAAATTAGATTACGGCTTCAAAGTTAGGTCCTATCGAATTTTAAACATTTGGATTTACATTTTAATTATTTAGATTTAACAACAGACCTACTGTAAATATCTTCATTCAAAACCTCGTTAGGTTGAATGAACATGTAGACACATCAGCTTAAACCGATGTTTAAGGTTCGGTTTAAATAGTTTTGAACTATTTAAACAGTATTAATTAGAACTATTTAATTAATAGTTCTAATTAAACCTTATTAAACCATCTTTAAACCTTATTAAACCGATGTTTAAGGTTCGGTTTAAATAGTTTTGAACTATTTAAACAATATTAATTAGAACTATTTAATTAATAGTTCTAATTAAACCTTATTAAACCATCTTTAAACCTTATTAAACCAATGTTTAAGGTTCGGTTTAAATAGTTTTGAACTATTTAAACAGTATTAATTAGAACTATTTAATTAATAGTTCTAATTAAACCTTATTAAAACATCTTTAAACCTTATTAAACCGATGTTTAAGGCTCGGTTTAAATAGTTTTGAACTATTTAAACAGTATTAATTAGAACTATTTAATTAATAGTTCTAATTAAACCTTATTAAACCATCTTTAAACCTTATTAACCGATGTTTAAGGTTCGGTTTAAATATATATATTCTGTTCGGTTTAAATATATTAATTCTGAACATAATTAAATTTATAATAATAAATTTACTTTTATATTATTGATTTTACTATTGATTTTAATAATCTAAAATCATTTTAGGTTATATGTTTAAAATATTTTTAGAATAGTAATAAATTATTATGATAAAAAATATCTAACAATTGAACATTAACAATTAATCTAACGCTAAGCACCTAGCCTAAAATTAAATACCAAGCCTTTCAATAAACATTTAACATAAAATTGAATAACCTAACATTAAATTTAATAATGTTTAGAATCATTATGGAAAATATTCATATGGAAAATATTCAAAATTGTTTACTGGATACACTTTCACACTACTACATTTTAAAGAGTAGAAACATTGCATTAACTTTCTCATATTAAACTATTTGAAAAGCTTCAAATTGAAGCACTAAAGCATAAAAATAAAATTACAATTTGCATTTTCCACAAATTTCTCAAAATCGGTTCACTTAAATTTACATCAGTTATATGAAAATTCATAACTTAAGTTAGTGTAGCAAATCTCAAATTAAAAAAATGTTAAATTAGTTCAATAATTGTAAATAGAAAAAATAAATTCCGATGGCTGTGGTGGTTTATTTTTATTTTATTTTTTCTTATAAACCATTTTTTTTTATTTCAAATTCGGCACACTGATTTTAGTCATCGTTATTGATAAAATCAGATAAACCGAATTTATAAAAATGAGCCCAAAAGGCTGTCCAGTTATGGTCGATAATTCCGAACAGGAACATGTTTGGGGTACATAAAAACTGTATGAAAAAAAATTGATTTTTTATAGAAATAGAAAAATAATTGATTTTGATTTACTTTGATTTAAAAATTATTAAAACACCCACACTCTGAAATTATCGAAGCCAGTCAATTCGTTTCGTTTTCAATGATACACAAATTTAATGCACAAAGAAACACAAATTACAAATTTAAGCACTGTTACATCCTTCAGAAACTTCAAACTTTTACATAAAGAATTATATTGAAAATAAAAAAATTCCGATTTATCTTTTCAACGCTAGCATTACTTAATTAAGAAATGGTCATCACAAAATCTTTCTTCTGGTCGTAATTTAAGTTGAGAGTAAGATCACTACCAAGCGGGCGGGGGCCGTGGGCGTCGCTTTCCTTTAATCAATATTTCCAATTCCTAGCCTCTCGCTGATAAAGCAGTAATCTTGTTTTAATTAAAAATAAACTATTTCCAGCAAGCGGGCATTTGTCGCCGAAGTCCGTTTCTACAGTTTAGCTAAAAGCAAAGTTTTGCTTAGAACTCTGTGTTCACTTTCCGGTTACGCAACTGTTTGACATGACGGAAACACCTTTCCTAAAACTAACAGATAGGTAAATAAATATATCAAACAAAAAAAACCTTTTCGTTGACGAAAGTTATATATTAAGTGTAACATATATACAAAATGTTTAACGAATTCTCAAAATATCCCATAGTTTCGAGTTGAACATCTCATAGTTTCTAGTTGAACATCTCATAGTTTCGAGTTAAACATCTCATAGTTTCGAGTTGAACATCTCATAGTTTTGAGTTAAACATCTCATAGTTTCGAGTTGAACATCTCATAGTTTCTAGTTGAACATCTCATAGTTTCGAGTTGAACATCACATAGTTTCTAGTTGAACATCTCATAGTTTCGAGTTGAATATCACATAGTTTCTAGTTGAACATCTCATAGTTTCGAGTTGAACATCTCATAGTTTCGAGTTGAACATCTCATAGTTTCGAGTTGAATATCACATAGTTTCTAGTTGAACATCTCATGGTTTCTAGTTGAACATCTCATAGTTTCGAGTTGAACATCTCATAGTTCCTGAGGTCAGGATTTTACCGTTGTAATTTCCCTTATTTATACAAATTGGTCAAAAAGTTAGGTTGATATTTTGCTATTTTTTACATTATCGAATTATAGGGATCAGTTTTATACACGCAGTTGACACCAAAGGCACGGGTTTTCTCTGTCCGTCGTTAACGCTTCCGTACGGGATTATATGTTAAGTGCGAACATTTAGAAAATTAGAAGCTTTTGTTAAACGTCTTAAAAAAATCTTTAAAAATAAAACTGTTACAAACGATTGCTTACAGTTAGTTTCTACATAATATTTCGTGCATTATAACAGATTAAAAGTACACTTTACTGAAAATATTCATAAATTTCGACTAAAAAATTAACTAAAACCACAAAAATGGTCTCAAATACCACATGAAATTAAGGTTTTGTTAAATAACTCGAAAATTTTTAGATTAATATTTTTTATTTACAACTTCATTGCATACATGAGTGTTTACTAACAAAGAAATCTGATTGTAGTAGATGAAGAAAAATTCCAGTCAACAATTTGAAAAAATGTCGAAACCGATTTCGTTTAGCCGTCGCTAAAAATGTAAGTCCGCTGACAGACAAGTAAAAACACGTCTTAACAAAGTTTTTTATAGTTTTCAACAAAAATTTCGCTCAGACCTTTAAATTAGTATATTTGATCTCTTTATTACTTTATGAGAGGGATCATCAATTATTTTGCGCGCGCGCACACACACACACACACACACACACACACACACACACACACATATATATATATATATATATATATATATATATATATAACTTCCGAAAGTTTAAAAAATGCTAAATCATTCAGATTTCAATCCTGAGTTTAAATGATTATAAGGATAAAAAATGTTATAAATGTGCTTCCATCCGTTGCGTGCAACTGTAAGTTACAATCACAGTGAGTTACAAAATAAAGCTAGCATATATTACAATGCTTAACTGAAACTGGAAGGAATTGAACGCATAATTCGAGCGCCTGATAATTCAAAAGTAAAATCATATCCAGAAACAATCAGTTTCGAATTAAATTAAAGCGAGGATGTGGGTTTCGTGCGGGGGCGGTGATAACACATCCATGCAGAATGCAATATCAAAAATTGATCTGTCTTATTTGGTTTTCCTACAGAATACTGACAGCTGTTTCCCTTCCACCTGGTGGAGAGTGAAATCTAGAAGGCTTTTGCAACCACTTTTCTTACATTTACTTTTGAAATCTAACCACTCTCGTTCCCCACAACTCGTTCTGGGAAATTGAAAAAAATGGCGGCAAGCATATGTTTCATTGATATAATTAAAACGAATTTTCAAAAAAAATATTTATTATAATTTTAAACTTTCAATTGGATTTATAATTTAAAATTATAATTGGTGCAGATATTAACGCTAACTGCAATTGTAGACAATGAGTTAAAAAAATATGCTGGATATTTATAATGGCCATATTTTAAAACAATCTGTCACTAGAATCGGTTTTTGTATCACGTTTTCATAAAATCGGAATAAAATTGCGAATATATAATAGCCTACATAAACCGTTCTTTTTCGGTAGAATTTTGGTAGGACACAATTTAGACTACGTAACTAATCAATGAACAAAATAAAATCAAATAATTGTGTAGTTAGGACATTGTAGAATTTATCCTTTAAAGTAAAATATTGAGTGCAGGAAAATTAGTGCGTCCAATACCGACTGGGTGATCAATAAATAATAAATACTTGGTTTCCTTAAAAGTAAACACACGTCATAATATGGAGACGTTATTCCTGTATTGTTTCACTACCACAATCAGCATTTATTATATGCAGCACTTTAAATTTCCTAACTGCATTGCATACGAAAATGAAAAATGACCGCCGTAATATTACATCTCTTAATTTACAGTGAACATGTTGATAAATTATTTCTCATTACTAGGCTTGGTTTTATTGTACAAATTAGAATATTTGCACTTAAAGGTATTACCACTGGCCAGCAGAAATTACCATCTGAAAAATGAAATTATTTAGATTTATAGATGTATTTTTACGAACTACATGGCTACCCTGTATAAGGAATAAGGATTGGTACAGTTTATCAAACTTTCCCTTTCCTCTAACTTATTAAACGTTTTGACACCTCTACCAGCGGCTTGCTTCCAAACATTTACCGCAAAGTATATTGACAAAACGTCACATTGTCACTTGCCGTTACAGTAATATAGTCAAGTTTGTTTTAGCATCGGAGATGAAATGTTTAACTTACCGAGGAGGAGAGTGTTTTAGGGAAAATATCGTCTTTCACTTCGCCCGTCTACTATCCAATACATTGACGTGTCTTAGTGTCAAAGTTATAAAAACAAGATATTGTTGACCATGAGGCCCGACCGAAATTTCGCACTATGAAAGTTTTAGCTAAACACAGCCTATTGAATAATAATAGTCGTTGGAGGGAAGGGAAAATACTTTTAAAAAATAAATCGAAAAGCGATCGGTTTGAAATAATAAACACAAATTTATGAGTCATTGTAGTATTTACATTTCAATACAGATAATAGTTTTTGTAATAGAAATTTTTACAGGGAATTACAATACCTCATTGTTAACGATATTTGATGTAAGAACGTATTCTTCTTGTATTTTTTGTATTCAATTTTCTTTAATAAACATGTTAGTTGATTTAGTTACCCTTGAAAAGTCTAGTTTAGTTATGACCATGCGTGCTTCATTGACAAAACCCTGTTTAGCGTTACGGTTTCTTATCAACATGACTACAGTATTTTCCTTTCAGATAAGTTTATGTGGCGATAATCCTGACAGCTCTAATGAATTTCAGAATTCTACAGGATACAACTGGTACGATGGGCTGGGATAGGGGACTGTCAGTAGAGCCACATAACCTGTAAGTTAAATGACTTCTGAATAAATATTGAAATTGTTGTAAGCACGTTATGCAAAAATGTGGCATTTTAATGGGATTGTCTATCCGTGATTAATGTTATATTCGTAAAATATACAAAGTACTGTCTGATTTGTGATGCCGCGCATGCGCATGCGAGCTGCGCATCCATGATGCCGTTTGCTTCTGACAATTAAAAGTGTCTTTTATGTTAAAATTTGCCACAAACAGTAATTTGTTTGTAATATGCAAATACATATTTAAATTTAAAACAACACGTTCAATAACTGCAAGAAACAATCACTTTATAAAACTCACTCAGCATCGAGTAATCAAATTACATCTCTAATAATCACTAGTAATAAGAGGATTTAATTATTTAAGTGGGTCAAACAGGACCAAACTTGCGAACGTGGGAGTTGCGATTCTCAATTCCAAATCGTGCATTCAATTAAAGGCACATTTTTTTTTAATTGAAAATGTAAAATGAAATTTCCTCTTCAAGGGTTAGTAATAAACATATTTTATAACAAAATGTTTGAAAAATAAGCTATCCTAATTTTGACCCTTATCACGGAGGAAAGACCATAAAATTTCCATCAAAGTTGGTCCAGCAACATTTTCTTTAAATATCACGGTTAGCTATTACATGGGCGGGAAATGTTTCAGGCCCCGTAGGTACTTTGTAGTGGAGTGCAATTAATTAAAAATATACTGCGAAGTTTAATTCTTTAAACTAATTTATCTAAAAACCAATTCTTAAAGTATTATAAACTTCGATTGAACATTTTCTTTTTCCAGTTGAGCGTATTGAAAGATTTGTGCCCTATTTTACATAGCTATAAATCTACAGACTGATGGTGCTAATAAATCCAAATATAGATTTGACAGGGAAAAGGAAGCCAATTTTCTAATGGCTGGCATTAGTATTCCTGTAGTTCTAATTCCTAATCGATACACCCACTTTCGTAGGGAGAGAGGTAGAGTACTTCATCCTATAAGCTTTAAGGGATTACTACTTTGCAAGCGTTTCTCAGTAATTGCTTCAATTCATGTAATTAATTAGATTTGAAGTTCGACAGACACTGTCTGTTTTTTTTATTTTTAGAAAATTTATTGTTTTTAAATTGGAACATTGAGGGATCTTCTTAAATTTGTAAACCATTTGTTTCGTTGTTTTTTATTACATTCTAGTTGCACCCGGCCACGCGTTGCTGAGGCTCAGTCTGGTTTAATTTATTAATGCGTTCGGAAACACTGAAATAATCGGAAAATTGGAAATTAGAAAATTGTAAATGGATCATAAATCGGAAACATTTAAATAGAATCATAAAATTGAAAATCGTAAATCGAAAACATTTAAATGGAATCGTAAAATTGGAAATTGTAAGTGGATAGTAAGTCGGAAACATTTAAATAGAATCATAAAATTGAAAATCGTAAATCGAAAACATTTAAATGGAATCGTAAAATTGGAAATTGTAAGTGGATAGTAAGTCGGAAACATTTAAATAGAATCAAAAAATTGAAAATCGTAAATGGATCGTAAATCGGAAACATTTAAATGGAATCGTAAAATTGGAAATTATAAGTGGATAGTAAATCGGAAATATTTAAATAGAGGCATAAAATTGTAAATCGTAAATCGGAAACATTTAAATAGAATCGTAAAATTGGAAATTGTAAGTGGATCGTAAATCGGAAACATTTAAATGGAATCGTAAAACTGTAAATTGTAAGTGGAAAGTAAGTCGGAAATATTTAAATAGAGTCATAAAATTGGAAATCGTAAATGGATCTTAAATCGGAAACATTTAAATAGAATCGTAAAATTGGAAATTGTAAGTGGATTATAAATCAGAAATATTTAAGTAGAATCATAAAATTGAAAATCGTAAATGGATCGTAAATCGGAAAAATCTAAATAGAATCGTAAAATTGGAAATTGTAAATGGATAATAAATCGGAAATATTAAAATAGAATCGTAAAATTGGAAATTAGAAAATTGTAAATGGATCGTAAATCGGAAACATTTAAATAGAATCATAAAATTGAAAATCGTAAATCGAAAACATTTAAATGGAATCGTAAAATTGGAAATTGTAAGTGGATAGTAAGTCGAAAACATTTAAATAGAATCATAAAATTGAAAATCGTAAATAGATCGTAAATAGGAAACATTTAAATGGAATCGTAAAATTGGAAATTGTAAGTGGATAGTAAGTCGGAAATATTTAAATAGAGTCATAAAATTGTAAATTGTAAATGGATCATTAATCGGAAACATTTAAATAGAATCGTAAAATTGGAAATTGTAAGTGAATAGTAAGTCGGAAATATTTAAATAGAGTCATAAAATTGTAAATTGTAAATGGATCATTAATCGGAAACATTTAAATAGAATCGTAAAATTGGAAATTCGGAATTTTTAAATGAACAGTAAGCCAGAAACATTTAAATATAACCGTAAAATAGGAAATTTGAAAATTGTAAATGTATCAGAAAAATGAAAATTTGAAAATTGTAAACGGATCGAAAATCGGAAACATTTAAATAGAATCATAAAATTGAAAATCGTAAATCGAAAACATTTAAATGGAATCGTAAAATTGGAAATTGTAAGTGGATAGTAAGTCGAAAACATTTAAATAGAATCATAAAATTGAAAATCGTAAATAGATCGTAAATAGGAAACATTTAAATGGAATCGTAAAATTGGAAATTGTAAGTGGATAGTAAGTCGGAAATATTTAAATACAGTCATAAAATTGTAAATTGTAAATGGATCATTAATCGGAAACATTTAAATAGAATCGTAAAATTGGAAATTGTAAGTGAATAGTAAGTCGGAAATATTTAAATAGAGTCATAAAATTGTAAATTGTAAATGGATCATTAATCGGAAACATTTAAATAGAATCGTAAAATTGGAAATTCGGAATTTTTAAATGAACAGTAAGCCAGAAACATTTAAATATAACCGTAAAATAGGAAATTTGAAAATTGTAAATGTATCAGAAAAATGAAAATTTGAAAATTGTAAACGGATCGAAAATCGGAAAAATTGAAATGGAATCTAAAATAATTAGTATAGTGTGTGTTGCTTTTACGTCCAATAGATTGCGCTGTTTTTCAAAAAAAAACGTTTTTACCTGTCAAAGGTTTGACATCTTATATAAAAACATGAGCGTATTCGAATGCAACGTTGTGTCAAAATTTTAAAACAATCGGTGAAACATTTTCGGAAATTTAAGATTTTGAACAAACGAATATTTACATTTTTATTTATATTGATATCGAATATTATTTCTAAAAGAATGTTTTCGATTTATATTGTAGCCTATATCTGTGTCGATAGTTATTTTGTTTTTGTTTTAACTACGTTTATCATAAACTAGAAGACAAATACAATGACAAATTCGCGTAATGCTGCATCAAACAAACATGGGTTCTATTTTAATTTGAAATATATGGTTCAATATAATGTAGATTTATTGTAAAGTGTTGAAAAATTACACACTTTATAGAACAAACGATATGAATAATAGACTGGGCTAGCTAACTGCCAGAGGTTCAGCAGAATAGGAAGAGGGAAAATGATCCTGCTCAATTGGTGAAGTGAGTGAAGCCTTGCATTTGCTAAGGCTGAGCTTTTTCTTAGCAATTGCTAAGTTTGATGTCATTAAAACCAGTTAGTTCCAGCTAAGACTAGATGCAGCTAGGCTTTTCAGGACACGTAGTTGTTGCTAGAGGATCGGAATGAATAAAAAGCCCCTAGCAGTTGCTAAGGAATTCTTTAGTCCGGTGAGTGGCGTGCAAGCCTTTTTGTTAGTTACTTCTTGCGTTCAAACAAGCCAGAGTTCATGCATGTGCTGGAACGAGGAGTGTATTCCGTGCATAATTACTTTTTTTAAATGAAAACAAACCACTGTTGATACTTTTTTTTGTGTTTAACGTCCGACTGTTGTGCACACTTTGGCTAATACAGACGATGGGATGATTTATAGCGTATGAAAATGCCAAGCCCTCGCCGGGAATAGAACCCGGGTCCTCGGGGTGAAAGCCCAGTACGCTGTCAACTAGGTCACCGAGGCGGCTCACACTATTGATACTATTTGACCACTATTGATCACTATTTATCACTATTGACACTTTTTGACCATTATTTATCACTATTGACACTTTTTGACCATTATTGATCACTATTGACCACTATTTGAGAGTGTAAATGTTGATTTTTTAGCATCAGAATTTCTTGAAAATGATACCCGACGTGGCGCTTTATCTGTGAGAAAGCAAATGTACATTATGTTTACGTTGCAAAAGCAACCCGGGATATTTACTTAACAGTTACCTACTTTAAGAATTTCTTTTGTTAAATAGTATTCTCATATTAAATTTGTATTTTTTTTTACTCCTAATGTACGTTTTTATTTACAAGTTAATAGCCTATTTACATAATCATTTTAAACGTTTAAAATTACGTTGAAAATATGAGAATAAACCCGACCGGCTTAGGTTCAATTTCGTACTTTCAATCAAGTTTGCTAATTTATTGTGTTAACTTATACAAAATTTAACACTGATTACGATGGTGAAATCAAATTTCCAAAAAAAGTTCAATATAGAAAATTATGATATTTAAAAAATATGAATGATCACGATTTTAAAACCGGCCAGATTTTAAACATAATAAAACAGACGAAGCTTTTTAACTTTTTATCTCGATTGTTTCGTGCGGTGTTTATTATGTAGACATATTTTCAAAAACTGGACAATTACCAGATCTGACACTGTTTAATTTCTTTTTGTCGTTTGCAATAAAAATAACATTACTGAATATATTAAGGAAGTAACACCTCTCAAACTTCAGTGTAGCTTACTTTTACAAACGTTTAAGTGTTTGTTTCACGGAAGTTACAAATTATATTCACTTGTTACTTATTTAGGCAAGTTATTGAAATATTAGGTAAAGTGTTTTATAAACACAGCTACAAAACTGGTCAATGTGAAGTAATCCACTACCAACATCTCCAGTGTTTAATAACCTTTACAAGTTTATAACAGTGAACATATTATTTTTTTAACTGTATCTAGAGTATGGTAACTTTTTGTTCTGTTACGAAATCGAAATTAAGTGTTCTTTTAGCAATCCTATTCATTTTAGACACATTTTTAAATTTAAATATAATAATCATTTAATTGTAAAACCTAATTATTAAACTTGAAAACAAAATATAAAAATAATATTAGGAATTAGAATTGTAATGTTATTAGTTTTTAAAATCGAAAAGAGGATACACTCTAAGAATAAAAATAAAATAAATTATAAAATTGACAAAGACGCAGAAAAATTATGAAACTTCTGACATACTGCATGTTATAAAAAACAAGGTATGTAGAACAGTATCTGGGGCAGAAGTGGGTCGCGGTCAGTCGATTCTGGGAGGTCGATGTCCGTTGTTAGGACAACTAACGTCAGGAAGTGCTCCAAGAGGATACTCCAGCCAGGCGGTGATGGAGAGCAACGGATCGGCAGTCTAAGTAAGTAGACAGTTTTTGCGGACACTTCTTCCCCTTTTTGGGGTGGGGGACAATTTGGGCACACTAGTTTCCGGAGCGAATCTGAGAATATTATTTCGAGGAAACATTTTTATCAGGTAATATAATAGTGTTCATTCCAGGATTGTTAACTAGTGTACTTGTAGCTGGAACAATGTAAGTTTTTTTTTGTGTTTAACGTCCGACTAATGTGCACACTTGTGCTAATGCAGACGATGGGATGATTTATAGTGTATGAAAATGCCAAGCCCTGGCCGGGAATCGAACCCGGGTTCTCGGGGTGAAAGCTCAGTACGCTATCAACTAGGTCACCGAGGCGGCTGAAACAATTTAAGAATATTGTAATATAGTGTTATATATATATATATATATATATATATATATATATATATATATATATATATATATATATATATATATTAAAGGAACCTGTTTAACTATTGATAGTAGTTCTTTAAATGACCCGGATCAGGGGAGATCCCAAATTCCTAACAATAAGTAATTATTATTATGAATACGCATCTATAATTAGACATTTATAACTTTCTTAAAAGTGTAAACAATTTTTGTAAAACATTTTCATATGTAAAATAATTGTTACTATAGGTATTAATTATGACAATGTAAATATAGGCTATAACTTGTAACTTTCTCACAAGTATACGAAAACTTTGTGAAACATTTTCACATAAAAAATAAAAATAATTGTTACTACAGGTCTACATAATTGTGAAACTTAGTACACTGAAATATGTACATATGTAGCTGAATGTAACTGAAATATGTAACTTGCAATTTTTCACTAGTATACAAAATTTTGTAAAACATTTTCACTTCTAAAATAATAATAATTGTTACTACAGGTATTTATAATTAAATGTGGAACTGCAAATATGTAACTTGTAACTTTACCACAAGTATACAGAAATTTTGTAAAACGTTTTCACTTGTAAAATAAAAATAATTGTTACTACGGGTACATATAATTGTGAAACTGTAAATACGTAACTTGTATTTTCTCACAAGTATACAAAATGTTTGTGAGACATTTTCACTTTTAAAATAAAAATAATTGTTACTAAAATAAAATAAATTGTTACGAAAATAAATTGTTACTATTAATAAAATTAAAATAAAATATAGGTACATATATTTGTGAAACTTTAAATATGTAACTTGTAACTTCCTCAAAAGTATAAAAAATTTAATTACACACACACACACACACACACACACACACACACACACACACACACACACACACACACACACACACACATCTACGATGGCCACGTCATTAGCTTATTTCGAAATGAAAATGCGGTAATAAAGAGGGTTTAAACAGTAAATGTTAAATGTTTGCAAGTGCAATTTTTTTACAAGAAAAAATAATTTTTCGGTAACGAAGTTTTCATATGACGTCGTTACTATGATTTTCATTATCAAGTTGTACTGCAGTCCAAAATATTTTGGCATATTTTTCACAACTCATCCTACAGAACACTGGACTTAAATAAACCAAATTCTGACGTTCATAGATTAATGCATTCAGAGCATAGTTTTGGTCGACGCCTCAATTAAGTTTTCACGTAAAATATCCAAATTACTGTTAATTAGCTTTTGAGTGTCGTAAACTTTCTTGAAAAATCCCCACTCACCACAAAGTCATTTTACTACATTCCACTCAGCAGACAACTTTCAACTCACCACAAAGCTCTCACTGCATTTTTCTTTTGCCCCATACCTAGAAAAAAACAGTTTGAATTAATAAAACATAATTGTTTTGTAACCAATTTACAGCATATTCCTTACAGAGAATTTCCACCGGAGAAGGGAGTTGTCACGACGGTAAGACCTGCGACCTTGAAATGAAGCTCTGGTTTCTAGATTACATTCATAAAGGAGTAGTTAAAAGTTATGTATGTTTTAGTATTCTAGCGGTCGTAATTTGTCAAATTTAATTCCAAATCGGTAAGAAAGTGATTTTTAAAATAGGTTCATTGTAAGTTTGTTACTTAGGAAAATCAGTTAAACAGTTTCAAAATGACGGTTCCAAATCTTTAAAAAAAATCATAACATTTTTATTTTACACTTCTTTTTAAATCTACTCTTACAATTGCAATCAGCGTTAAAATATGTAGAAAATT